>DWPF01000053.1:0-16079 GCA_018251575.1 Cecropterus bathyllus | reverse complement strand
ATTTGTCCCTTAGTCGCCTTCTACGACATCCACGGGAAGAGAGGAAGTGGTGCTATTCAAGACCGACACCACACGGCCAACGACTTTATTATACAAGCCGACTTTATCATACATGAGATATTTGAGATTAAATGATGCAAATTATTTAATTTAAATTGTGACTTTTTTTGTAAATTAAAGTAATGAACTTGCATTTTAACTATTTTTTGGTTGCTGTTGCCCATAGCCTTTTTTGTAATGAAGTAGTACATCATCATAGCATGCAGGCCATCTGATGGCTGCCCATGGACATCTGTAATCTATCCCAACTAAGATCAGTCTTACCTGAGGTTAGCCACAGATTGCTACCTCTAAAGACTAAGTTGGAACGCCTCGGTTAAGTATATCTTTTTACCACACCCTTCAGACCAGAACACAGCAAATACTGCTGTTATTAAGCGGAAATAGGAGTGGCGGTGGGCTTCCCGAGTCGAACCACATAGAGTGATACCAACTTCTAAATATTTGTAAACAACTCTTAAATAGCGTTGGAGGTCTATCTGAGGTCTGTCACAGGTGCTATTCCAACCGAGGGTCACAGGACATTCCCTAGGCGCTGCAAGCGTCCGCGTTTATCGAATTTCGGCTCATTTCATTACTTTTGAATTGTCAATTGCAATTCAAAATTCCGTGGATTTATACGATCGGGCACATACATTTGTTTCGTTAAAAGTTAAATATAGACCGTAGTCATAACAATAGTCGTCCTACCAACTTTGAAATTAATGCAAATAAAAAAAGAATATATGTACAAAGAACTTCCCAACATTTATCTAAACTCGTCTTCAACCACATACAACCATAGTCCCACTACTGGGCACCAGTCTCCCCTCAAAATGAATTGAATTCATTTCGAAATAAATAAAAAAAAGAAATATTTTGCCGAAAAACATAATGAATGTTATTAAGGTTAAGTACTGATGTATTTAGTAATTAACCTAATGCATCTCAATTAGAAATTAAACAATTAACTAAGTAAGACACAGTGAAAACCGGGTCACAAGTATTACAAACATGAACGTTATAGAATAAACATCTTATTTTGAGAACGAGTTAGGTCTTGAATTATTGAAATGTATGTCCTAATGCAGAGGTTCTCAACCTTTTTACGACACGACCTCCATGGTATGTTATCATTTTTGTAACCCCCTTATAATATGAAGACATATCGCGGCTATGTTCGCAACTTATATTGTATATTATAAATATGTAATCTATAGAATATTAATGTATTTTATAATCAGATATCAGTTAAGTACATGATTTCGTACCTGAAGCAGACATCGCCAAAGGCCTTTCATACAACCGTTTTAGTAAAGATATGTTTGTGAATTTTATTTCGATCCTTTTTTACTGACGCTGCGCTCCCTTATGGAGGCTTGGCGACACTCCAATCGGTCCCGACCCACACTTTGAAAGCCTCTGTCCTAGAGCATCATCATGGATAAGGTACAGGGCCACTGGCCAGGGCCGTTTGTCTCAGCGGGGACTTAATAGGCCAAGGAGTCTCATCGCTCTATAAATATGTATGCATATGAGCATTGTTTGTTTTTTTTTCTATGCAGTTTTTCTAATTTGCTTTTTTGTTGCATTCTCTCTTTTTTATTTTTTATTCAACCTCGAAACTAACAAACCTTAGTTGCAAAACTGATAAATTGCGTACTTACAGTAAATATTAAGTTGTTAGTAAGACAGTGTTAAATCACTATGTTTTCCAAATAAAATAAAATAAATAAAAAATAGTTACCTAAGAAACCATGCAGTTACGTCTGCATTTAATTCATACATGACAAGAGTAAAGCCTTTAGGAAACTATCTTTACGAAAAAGACCGACTGAAGTCAATCAAGTCACTAAAAATGAGCGTTAGTTTGTTTGTTATAGTGCAAAAAAGCGTATGATCATTAGAATATGCAAGAACTATGGCACTCATAAAATAACGAAAATAAATATGTTTATTCATGGGCGTACTACTAGTAAAATTTATTTTCTTTTACATTAAAAATAAGCACTTTATACCATTCTCCAAACAAATGACTGTCATTTTTATTTCACATTATAAACCGTCCTATAAGTACATTACATTGACCGTTTCACGACATGCTATTAAACATTAATCTGATTAAATATCTTGTACTTGACATTGCTATTCTAATCTAGAGTAAACACCCAAGCGCGTTAGACCCACATATCGAGACACTTTATCGGGCGACCTATCAATCACGCCGGTTTTTGTCAAGTGCACGCGAAAACCTATGTCCAACGACATGTTTAAACGGCTATGCAGTATTGACATTGACATTTTACTGTTAACTTCACCCCGAGTTTCACACGGCGGACTCTAAGCTATTTACTTTAGAAAGTGTGTTTGTTGAATTTATTATGAGAAATGAGATTACAATTAACGGGATTTTTCTTAAAAAATATATTAAATTCTTCCATCTCTCACCTTTAACTACCTGGTTAAGGTTATGCACATATACCTCACACAACACAAATACACTGACCATGATTGAATCAGAATTTATTGCATAACCAATGAATAGGTATTATACAGGTATTATTTTGTTCATATTAAATGTATAGTTAGTTTTATTTGTTTTAGTCTAGTTTAGTCTGTCCCAATTTCAACTACACGATGGCTATCATACCACTTTCTCATGCATATTCGAACGGAATTACAGAATAAAGTTCATAGCACAACCACATGAATGAAATCATCTAATATGTGCAAAATATTCTCAAAATATCTGAAGACGAACACTTATTCGACGTTACCAATTTAGGTATCAATGTTGTGCAAGACATCTAATTTACAGCATCCTGTTTAGGAGATAAGATCTCAATAATTGCAGCACACTGTTTGTTCGGTCTAGACTTACACGAATCGTCTAAATTTATATCTGCACTTCAAAGGTGGTTATTTAGAATCTATTAAATTACATTTTGATGGAAAAATTCTCACAGTTTTTGCCAAACTTGTTTTTGCAATCTTTGTTTTTACTGCTTTATAGCCATACTTATCCATACTAGAGAGACGTATAATACTAGGGATTTAGAATGACGTATATTTATACTATAAACATTCTAATTTGATTGATGAAAGTGATAGAAACGTACACGGAAAATGAAAGTTACGATAATAAACCACTGTTTCACAACATTACCGCTACGCTGGGTAAATAGGTTGACAAATATAGCAATCTAACAACGATCTATAATTTAAATGGATAACCAAACCACGTATTTCCTGTATGCGCATTCTTTCCGACTAAAAATATAAATAACTTTCCATAGAACAGTTGAATCAGCTATATTATCGTCTATTATCTTGTTATAACAGATTATAAAGGCGGTAGTCATGTTTGATTCGACCACGGGCACAACTTTGATGTCTAACTTTTAATTTAAATCGTACGAAAGTGCAGACACACAAGACACTTCATCTTAGTCCTCTTGGGAACACATCTCTGTTCTACTTTAGGAACATAGAACGCCCCTCGGTTAGGTGCGTATTGCCACTTACAGTGCACCCATGTCGCAGGATATAAAGTTATGCATGTGGGACACACTTGTACAAAAACCTAATATCAAATTTTGTATCTAATCTACGTGACAACCACAGCATGCATAAGCTGTTTTTTGATACGCGTCGTATCACTTTAGGAAGTTGACGAAGATATATCCGTCACGCACGCTTCACCTTTTGTCAAAATAAAACTCAAAAGGACTGCCCTCATCCGACGGTTACAAAAAATCCGACGGCGACCGCAATTTAAATAAACTATATCAGATAATATTGAACAAATGTTAAGAGCGAGATACAATACTACCTGACTGCATGTCACTTATTTGTTTAGGCTGCTGTCTTAAAACCAGTAGCTGGAAGTTAAACCGCTATATTATATATACGTATTCGGTTTACGGATACGCGCGGGACTCCTTTTTGTTACTTTTTATCATCATCCAGTTGTACACTAGATTTCTGTTAGGGTTGCCCGTAATAGAAAATCATTGTCATGCTCTATTAGATCCGATGATTTAGATCAGGCGATGTTTTCAACTTCGTCGAAAGTTTTTATTAATTGTTTACGTTTTCAAAGATGTGTTTGGAACCTGGAAGTTTTTATTTTAATTCAAAGCATCACTTTCCATCAAGTCAAGTGTCAGATTTTTATATTTTATGTGTCATAAATTCACATTAATAACAACATTGTTACGCTGATCACGTTTTTCGTCTTCTCTCCCTCCTATCCTTATGCGTAATATAAGTCCTGGTTAATTAAATTTGACGGATTTGACGACGCCGAAATTAATGCAACAATAATTTCGGCGTCGTCAAATCCGAGATGTATTTGGACACAGTGCGTATCCGCAATGGGCAGCTACTCTGACATCGAATCGCCTTTCACTTGACCTAGATATTTGGGAACTGGTTCGTAATCACAATGCAAGCGTTCGGCATTCCCGTTCGCGATCTAGTCGCCGCTTTTATAACAAATTGGTTTCCTGTCCACGACTCAATGGAGCTATTGTGCAACTGGCTATATTCGTAATACTATGTTTGAAGCTATTCGCTGGGGTCGGCGTGACTGACTGTCCCAAAGGTAAATTTAAAATTGATGAATATTAATATTTCTCTGAACTATGTCTCGGTTCTGGTTGTATTTGTCTGTTCTGGAAATTAAATGTCAGTGTGAGTGTTATAAGAATGGAGAGTGATTTTAAGCTACGCGGTATGTTGCAAAGAGAGCAAAGAAGCTCTAATGACTCTGCTGATTTTTTTAGTGTCCAGCGTATGACCAAGGACAAAAAATCTAGAAAGAATCACGGCGATTCTCGAACGCGTGAAATTGCAAGATTGATTCTGCAGCCCTGTACGAAGGAAATAAAAAGTGAATCGGTGTGCGCTAGGGCAGCGAGTTACTAACCTGTTTGGTCGCGAGCGCAGTCGCCGCCCACGCCTGACAAATCCGCGCCCGTTTTTTCCAACACCCCCTCGCCCCTCGCCTTCAAACACTTTATTTATTTAAACCTTATGAACCTTACACTAATGTATATATAAGAAAAGAATTAAATGTACTTTATGTATGTTACACAAAATAAGGAGTCGTTCTGTGATTTTCGAAAAATCAGTGATAGAGGGCATTACAAAACGTGGCATAGGCTATTTATTACCTTGAAAATGTCCGTGCATTTGTGCAACAAGTAAAAATAAAGTTATCATGCGAGTAGAACTGCGCACTTTATCGCGCTTATAGCACATTACTACAGGATAAATATTACGGTGGTGACGCGTTCGATCAAGTTCAGACTTGTCTGTGCGGCTACAGTTTGGCCCACACGTCACCGGTCACGCAATCGTTTGTTGGAAATGTTTGCGAATTGTCTGCGAAGCTTTTTGAAATTTATGAGCTCCCAGGTCAGAAAATGTGTGGGCGTCGTCTATCGTCGTTTGATTCACCTTTTTTCAGCAATCACGTGATCTTAGTACGACGATTATCTTGAAATCATCATTCAAAAATTCCTTGCTTAGACATAATCAGTTCATAGAATGATTACCCCTATAATTTACATTCCGAAAGGAATTTTCAATTTGTAAAGGCGAGCCGGGGGCTCGTGCAATGACGCCGTAATGACGGCCACGTTTTACTGAGTCCTTTTGGATCGTGACCCGCGGCCTTACGTCATTCCCGTGAGCTCGGCAACAGCCAACATTTGGACAACATTTGTGCGCAAGGAAATACTTTTCGCTCACGAACTCTTTGTACGGCACGTTCTGTAACAATAAACACAGAGGAGTAAATGCAGTAATTTTGCTGCACTTGAAGTAATTTACTGGACGTAATCGGTTTTTTAAAGACGCTTGCACGCAAGAAACGTTGTAAGGCCTATACAAAGAACTCTTAAGATCCTGACGCTTGCGCTGAAATTTAAGGAATAAAGAATAGGTTAAAGTGGGTAAATCTGTTGTGCGTGTAGCAATGATTTTTTTTTCTTAAAACCTTTTTTTATTCATTCGATTTCACAATATTTGTTTTCATAGCAATTATGACGAAATTTAAATTGCAAACTGTAAATTCCAGGGCTTTTTTGTCAGACTGACTTTTTGTGTCATTGCCCCTAAAAAATCGATGTTATCCCACACCGACTCAATATTTATCTATTCAAGTTGCGCACGTAGTTTCCTGGCATGCCATGGTCCGTGGGCCATACACCGCGGCCGCAATCAAAGGACAAACATGAAAATGACGCGTCAACAAGCGATTTGGTTCCAAGGAAGCGTGACTCAAAAAAATCCAATTTGACGCTTCTCAGGACGAACCCTTCACGTACTAATAGTCCTAGCCTTTATTTTTTTTCTCCCATCTATCATTCCAGTCGTGTGACGAGACGGATGCGTGTCCATTGAACAGCCTTCTAGGCGCGTGCGCTGCATTCGGTGCATATTATTTCAAGCTAAGCAGTTGCCAACTTACAATGTTGCTTTATTTTCCATTGTTTAACAAAAATATGTAATATAACAATACAATAGAAGATTATGAAAAGTTATAAACTTATTCTTAGCAACATTTTTCTGTAGACATTTTCAAAAGTTTGACATTTCTCAAACTACCTTGCGAATTCTCGATGATATTTAATAAAATCTGAAATACTGATGCCATAAACAATACCCGAAGTATACAAATAAAATTGTTGGAATACCTATCCCACGGTAAAGATATGGTGGATTATAAACAAGTAAAATAACTGAAAGAGAGGACGCGTGCGCCTGCGCAGATATTTAGGTCGACCGAAATAACCGCACTCGGCTACCCAATAAATTTCAACGAACTCTGTCATTATGTTAACTTGGCATTCACAAATAGATATGGTATGATTTAATTTATTTATAATATCAATCTCACCAATTCGGCCCTCTCCTGATCTTTAGAAATCTTGGTACGTATTAGAAATTAATGATCACTTATTTCAAGAAGAATTAAATCGACATGCCTAAGAGGTCAATCTCAAAAGTTTAAAGTAAACAAGTTCTTGAACAGTCTAAAATATACTCTCTAAAAGAGGATACTCTACATTATTAAATGTACTATGATTTAGTACATGGCCAATGTCATATTATTTATATTACGTAATATTAACAATATCTATCAGTTATTACAACTGTGTTATGTAAATAACTATAATTATGTAGAAATTGATATCACATCTGTAAATATAAATAAGTTAAAGACATACAATATAATCATCAATCAGATCGCCGCCTTGTGTGGCTACCTACTGGCTTTGAGTGGTAATGATAATCGCAATTGTTTTCCTTAATCGATTACAAGTATTTGATACAATTACAACTCAAGTAGGAAAACTCGCATGAATAATCGTTGTGCGTTATCATTAACCTACTTGTCAATGCGTACTGCGTGATAAAAGATTATGGATTATTGATAATGTTGTGATAATGTTTCGTTTGTTCTAGTGTTGCCAGAGTTACGAGTTATCGGATCAAATTTTAATATCCGAAAGTGGTGATCCCTTAATGAAATAAGCTGGAAATCCGATCCAAAGTTAACACAACCAAAAATATATACATGTCTCTTGTCTTGTCTCTTGAACTCTCCTTTATTCACGTCCAAATTGATGCGTTCAATGCTAAATATATTCTTGGTTAAGACGTTATGTTGTAAGATATTAGACACTCGGAACAAAATAAATGTCACGTGGTGTCATTAAGTCAAATTATATATTCCGACATGTCTGCTTTCACATTCCCATCATTCATAAAATATATCATGGCGCTCAGTCACCTAAATAAGTGCCGATTTTGCCTCAATGCCACTAGCCTTATGATTTTTATATCTAAAGTAATAGATGACAAAAATATATTATATTAGATACTTTCGGATAACTGATATTTTAACTTATGGCTACGACGCTCATAAAATCCCTAGCATTGATCAAACAGCGTTGGCTGTTGGGAGCACGCGTAGAACTTCAACTTTCAAGGCCATAATGTTCACGTACGGCCGCCTGTTTACGCGAGCCGAGTATAATCCGACTGACACGAATTTAACGAGCTCCTAAACAAACAACACGGGCGAGACGTCTATTGAAACGGGTCGCGTAATTCGTGCAAATGGCGCGAAACGCTCCATTGAACGTTTGGCGGGAATCTTGTTGCGTAATGATGTGAAAGTATTTTCTCGTTGTTTGTTGCTAATAGCGCGTTTATAGTGTTATTTATATGGTTGTTTGTGGATAATCGGTAAACAATTTTAAAGTTCGGTTTAAGTTCGGTTTCTTTTAGGTTAACCACGTTGTTGTTACGCAATGTTGTCCTGATATAAGAATTGCAGAGTATTAGCGTCTTAGATTTATAAAACAGCTCTCGGTTTCTTGTGGGTTCCATGGGAAAAGCCAATAGAATATCCAAAACAGGTGTTTGAAATGGTATTAATAGTGTTAGAAATAGTATAACCTAAAAATTACATTACAAGTCAGATCAAAGATCGAAATATCTAGCAGTTATTTGAATTTGCCAGAGCGGAGATAGAATCCGGAACTCTGCGTGGTGACGACGTGACATTTATATTTATTTATTAGCATATTCGTGGTTTGAAACACACGTGGTCGGTTATCGAGTAAAATTGGCGGGAACGCGTGGTCCACCAGTCGACCTTGGGCCGCCGTGACGTCACTGACATAGTTCCCGACTGCAGAACGCTTTGGTTTTTTAGTGATTCAGACGAATACTGTTTGTTGTTACCTACCTGTCTCGACGCTTCGCTTTATTCATTACTAGCTGATGTGCTTGGGATATAAAAATTGTCGCCATCTTTAAATATTGCAAAGTATCGAAATCAAAAGTAGCTAAAAGTAGTCAAAAGTAGTTTAAGTTGATCAGGTAAGTAAGCTACATCCATGCTAAATTTAATTTAAATCGGATCAGTGGTTCTTGAAACTCGGCCTCTCAGTCGAGGGTCCAGGGTTCGAACTTCTGGGACAACAGATTTTTCCTTTTTACAGTTTCCAGTTTTATTTTAAGGAAAACATCGTGAGGAAGCCTACACCTACACGTCTAAGCCTACACAAGGAGAAACCGTTGAGAAGCACTAGTAGTAGATTAATCTATCTACCCTACGTCTAGTTCGTTTTTCTTTCTTAGGTTCCATATCACGATAACGGTTTCTCCCCGCCACCGCAGTTTCGCCGTGACCACGATCCATGTAACTGGATCGAAATATCGGCAAAAAGAAATTAAAAACCATCGTATCGTGAGTACCCGTAACATATTGAAATGTTCTATTATTCCTTATGTCATTCAATAAATAAACCCTAAGATGATTCTTCTTTTACACAAGAATTTGGTAAAAATTGAACAAAACTATTTTTATACACAAAAAGGAGACTAAAAAAATTAACCCGTGCCTTGCCGTCCCATATTTCCACCATCGGGTGGTCGCTGTTATTTATCGACCATCCCTGTTCGCTTTAGTTATCAACGGTTAAGTGGTAGAGCTACTTTTGAGTTTTTTGCCTTTTTTCATAGTTTTTAAAGCATTTATGTCATGTTAAAAAAATAAATAGCCGAGATGGCGAGATACGTTATCTTAAACAGAATAACCTTATGGTCAAGTACCCATGAAATAACAATGTTTTTAACATGTCATTTTTGAACTGGGTATTAGTTAAAAATTATGAATAAGCTAAATAACAATTTTAAACTAATAGGATTTGTAATATAGTGTATGCTCTTCCTCCCTAAAGAATATGTAGACGAATACAACAATACTCTAGGTATTGTTGTATTCGTCTATATATATTAGGTTTTCCAGAAGTGAAATTCAAAATTCAAAATATGTGCGTACCTATACTCGATGTTACACTTATAAACAAATTTTCACACTTCGTTCCCAGTGTGAAGGGAGTTAAACCAATTTAATAAGATGATTTATGGTAGTGACGACATTTTGTGCTCAAGATTAAGTAGCGACATGAGTTGATCCTCCCCGAAGTGACTTGTTTCAGTGTTTTGAATACTTTGCAACATTGACGCTGTCTTCTGTAGAAAATGAAGATAGTTAAACAATATGCGTGGATGGTACGTAATAACGTGGATGGTACACCTATACTCGAAGTATAGAAAACCCTACTTAAACTCGATTATAAGTACTTTTCCCTGAGCTTTGCTATAGTAGTTTAAAATAATATGGTAGTTTGGGACTACATGAGAATCTATTGTGAGGTAAGTTTGTCATGTTATCTGAGATCTGTTTTGTCAATTTCAACGGAAAATCTTAAAAAAATAGAAAAATGTTTTGTTTTGTTTCATTTTTATTTGCATAGTTTATGTTGTTATTAATAATTTGTCTGATTATAATGTTATGTTATGAGTAATATTATTATGATATTTAACTGCTTCAAGTTAATTACGTTTAACGATCAATATTTAGAGACTAATTTGTCTTTTAGATTTGTTCGTCCAGAGCTATAATATATAATATATTCTCCTTGATGACGCAGCGCTATTTAATAAGAAGCAAAGTGTTTAAGTATATTATATAATATGCTATACTTTTAATGGATGGAATGGATGGAATATATATTTTACCATACAAAAAACTGTTGCCCATATTTGTGTATTTTAGTGTAAACAACCCATTTAGTAAACAGGTATACGAATTCGGCAACGAAATGCACGGCACAACAAAACAAAGCACCGAACGAGAATTTGCATAACAACGCCATTACGCAAAACGTTGCTCTGTAACTGAATAACCCAATAATACGTTTGAAAGGCTCACAACCAGTAAGGTGGTTGCATCAGCTGTAATTTAGTTCGTGGGTGGTCGATGGCAGCCGTCAACTCGGTCAATTTGTACGCCCTTCGCCGCTCCGACGCACCCTGTTTCAAGTTGGTAGAAATTGTGGTTCGATTCGGAGATATCACCGCCACACGTATTCTGCCTTAAATCAGCAGTGTTTACGTTGCAGTATTCTAGTTTGGAAGTGTGGTAATGGACGGAATTATACGAGGGCTGCAACTTATTTTTTAGGAGACACAACGTATCTGTGGCTGAACTGAGATAGAACTCTAATATGTAGAGTTAATTCTAGGAGTCCATGAACATGTAACTTACCATCAAGTAGTAAGTAACAACTGCCTCTTTCGTGGACTTCTACTGTATACAAAACACAATGCCGTTTAGGAACTATTCAACACGCACCCTGATTGGTTTTTACTTCAGATTAACTTTTACTTAATTCTCCCGAGACCACCTAGCCTTTATCGCGCACACAATAAAGTGCCTTGCTTATGCGTCTAAGGTCCTAAAGTTCTTAAATCTCGCGATCAATTTATGTGGATAGGTGTTTCATTCGTGACGTCATCCACATAAAGTCAGTCTATAATTGTTATTGTTGGGGTTGCGGGTCTAAGGTCCTCCTATGTGTGAATTTAGCCGTATGATGGGACGGATGGAAAAATCTGCCAATCCAATTCGTAGACACACATATATACATAATGAAAGCGCTTCCTTATCCAACGATAAATTTCAAATTACAAAACTATGAGCTTGTTTATAGTTCGATCCATAACAGGCACATAATAAATGCTCATGATATCACATATTCATGTTTCCTTTTAGTGTTATTGTTTTCTCTTACCTATGGCAAATGCTATAAAAACAAATGGTCGGACTTATCTAGAAAACAATGTATCTACATCTTAATATAATGGAATGAGAGGCCACCCACATAGTAGAGTGTGGGTTAGTTATGGTTAACTTTTGCAAACAATGCAGCTTGTGGTGTGGGATGACTCAATTAGTAGTATCTTCGAGATAATAGGACACACAATAGGCTGTAAATCGCACTAGATGAAAACCACTAAGAGCCTTAACTTAGGGCGAAAGATTAATGTCTTTCTTGTCGTCTTGAACTAAGAAGTTTTTTCATTTCTTGTGGCCGTTACAGCCCGGTAGATGTGAAACATCGAATATGAAATTAGTGTAGGTATAAGATGTCAGATTCTAGTCTTATATATTATAAATACGAAAGTTTGTGAGAATGCATATGTGTTTGTTATTCTTTACGAAAAAAATATTAATAAAGAAAACTTATGAACCCTCTACTACAGGTATAAACATAACTTAACCGTACCCTAAAATATTGTAAAACTATGTACTACTTTTAATGCAATAAATCATTTTCATTTTTTCATTTTCATAATTAATAATATGTTCGGTGTAGCATATTATATTTAAATATGTGGTCTTGAATAGAATCATTCACTCTCTTCCCGTGGAAGTCGGAGGAGGCGGACTAAGGGACAAAATCCAGAAGATAGGCTGCTGGATTTTGTCCCTTCGTCCGCTTCCTTTCCAATTTTGTTCCTTAGTCCGTCTTCCTGTGTAACATTATACACATACTGCGATCACCATCACGCATATCAGACGCGGTGACTATTAGCAAAAACTTCCATTTCCTCAAAAGAATGGATGAAAAATTATATATAAATTAAATACAATCAGAGAGTTTCATTAATAAAATATACTCACGGAGTACACGCACACAGTGAAGCAACGAAGTAAGTACATCATTTCAAATTATACGCGTCACTCGCACAGAAGACGCATGACGGCATAAGTGGCATAAGAAAGCATCATACCGTTTGCCGTCACGGTATATCACTATTACCTCCAAGACATGCCAATAGATGTTTCTCATCAAAACAAAACCAGGACAAGGTACATTCCAACGTTTCCAGTAAACAGTGACATGACAAAAATCGAAAGTAAACAGTGTAATCAATCATTAACGCGTAATCGTCATTGCTGGTGTGCTGAAAAAGTCGTTGAATGAAGGGACAGGATGTTTTCGGTTCTCAGATAGTTTTTTACATTTTTTTCCGTTTCGACAAGGTGGCTTTCGGCGTCTGAACAAACTGCGCGTCGAGCGCGACATTGATAATTCACTCTTCAATCCATAGATGTCTGTTTCCATTACTCATTTTTTCTAAAATCCTATGATACAGTTTGATTTTAATATTTTTAATATATTGACTTTAAAGGTTAAACTGGTGAAAGGACTCGTATAAGTTCTAATTTTATCTATCTATCTAAACAGGGCGATTACATTATTTTGGGTATACCTATGATCAATTTCAAATAGAATAAAATATAACAAGTTATTGCTTAACGATATAATATAACAGTGGAAAATTTATATATAAGTAAAATTATTCCAGACGATCGTGAAATAGATATAATTATTATTTATAGATAAGAAAACAATGGGTATGCTGTAAGTACAATATAATAAAGTCAATATAATACCAAGTAATCATAGACCGACATTATGTTGATTTTTCCACACAGATCGCAAAATAAATTAAGAATAAATAATTGCTTCGTCTATAAGTAGACGTATTATGTACGTACAATGCTATTCAATTAATTTATGTTCATAGATAAAAGAAATCTATGAATCCTTAAAAAAGATTTTTTTTAAATCATTCCCAAGAGCTCATTGACGTTTAGTAGGAAAACAAATCTTTCTTTAAACTTTCGATCAATACTGGTTCCAGTGAAATAAGCTGTACTCGTACTCGTACCCCGAATGTTTCGGGGCCGTCAACAGTAAGGGAGTTCAACATGAACTATCACTCGTGTATAAGCTCAACGTCTCTGCATCTGCTCCCTAAGTTGTCGATCAGTCAGTCAATATTAGCATTTTAAGAATTTTACAGTAGTTCACACGGCACGACGGCGGTACAGTGGACACTCGCCGATGACAGATGTCGGTCACGGTCTGACCGTGCTTCCTACCCTGCGCCGTGGCGATCTGAATGCGATTATTTACATTAATCCGTCCCGGTGTCGCCGTTCCTCGTGGGAATACGAAACGAATCACTACTCAAATATTTTTTCAGGATACTTTTTGTACTATTTTCGTAGTTTAACAGTGTTATGCTGAAGTAATTCGAAAGCAACAATCGTGTCAGTTTTTTTTTATCTGAAAGTGTCAATGAATAGTATCAAAACTTTCTTAAGCGAATGTAAACTTGAGTGTAGGTATAAGGTGTCAGATTCTAGTCTTACTAATATTATAACGAAAGTTTGTGAGGATGCATGTATGTTTGTTACTCTTTAACCCAAAAACCACTGATTGGATTTGAATAAATTTGGTACACAGATAGTTTATGGCCTGGATTAACACATACGATTTTCATCGTGGTATATGACCCAAGCTGGCGGAGCCGCGGGATAGGGCCAGTTTTACATATATTATGATATGATAAAGATTCGTAAATGCTTTATAATTAATATAATGAGCAGTAACGAATGAGCAGTGATAGCCGAGTAGTTGAAACTCAGCCTCTCAATCGAGCGTACCGAGGTTCGAATCCCAGGCACACACCACGGATTTTTCTAAAATTATGTGCGTACCAATTCGCACTTGGCCAGCGCGGTAGACTATGGCCCGAAACTCTCTCAAACTGAGAAAAGACCCGTGCCCAGCAGTGGAACAATAATGGGTTGACGACGAGACCATTATGTACAATCCGCTGTTATATCGGGTATTATTTATCTACAAAACAGACTGAAGGAATTTATCAATTACGTTCAAAGACTTATTTTATGTAATTCGAAGAATTTAGAACATTAATGTGTTTATATTTTAGTATTTTATTGCCCTTGATCAAAACACGCGGCAGCGTGTGCCCGAGTCTCTGGTATCTTTTCTTAGAATACGAAATTATTCTGTTATTTCGTATTCGCAAAATTGGCTGGGAGACATCTTCATAAATATCAATATTATTGGAAATATTAGAGATTGGGAATAAATTTACTTGAACATTATAAGGTATCTTTCCCTCCTTTAGACAGTTATTGGATTTTAAAGTAGTTATCTTTAAAGTTATATTCAGCTAACGTTTTTGAGTATATTATTTTCAATGCTTGTATTATTTTCAATGTGTAATATACAATGTAGCTTATATTGGGTCGTAATAAGCTTAGCCAGAAGCGAGTTTTCCCCGGGATGTCAACTATCTAGATCGATTTATCACCGACTGAGTCTTCCACATACTAAATTGCAGGATAAAACAGTAACGAGATTGGGTTTACGGCTTCCAGAATAAAACTCCCATGTATAACCTGCTGATTCTCCAATAAGTTTCTTTATATGGAAGTATTACACGAGTATGCAGTCCATCTGATAGTGAGTGGCCACTACCCTTGGATATCTTTAATCAACTTTAGACTTAGAGTTTTACATGAGATTGACCACATACGTGTTTCTTTCCCTGAGGACTAAGGACTAAGTCTCAAATAACTTTAATCTAAATTCATTGATTGTTTTCTCTTCTTTCATCCATCTTCGTCCATGGGCGGCAGTAGCCACTTACCATCAGTTGGGCTGCATGCTCGTTTGCTACTTCAATACTATAAAAAAATACAATGGAAATAATAAACACTTGCAAACTACCAAATCTTTTGCGATTTTTATCATAGTTATCTAAAAAAGTGTTATTTATCATGGCTATGTGAGGCTCTGATAAATTTATCTTTACGAGGACTGATTGTAAAGCGTGAGACTGGAGCTCTGGAGACGAATAGCGAAGATTCGTCTCATCTCGTCTTGTCTCGTTGAGTAAATAGTTTAGACATGTAATAAATTACGGGTTTTACAGCGTACATTGCACTTTCATGAATTATTTATGTATTTGATACCATTTGATTACTGTTTCGTTTGTGGCTAAAATTGTAGTTTATTGTTATCTTTTATAGCATCACCAATCTATTGTTCCAATGTTGAGTACGATCTCTCGCGATTCAGAAAGATTTATTATTGACCAAGTGTGAATTGGTAGATTACGCACTCCTTGGAGCTTAAAGTTGCTAACGTAATGGTAAACTTTCAAGCTTTTAGTATATATAGCACCTACTAATAACTTTTTTTTTCGTGACGGGGGCAAAACCTTCAAAAGATACACCGAAGCCTTGAGAGAGGCTCCGGGTTATGTGGGATTTTTACCCA
>DWPF01000052.1:0-16108 GCA_018251575.1 Cecropterus bathyllus | reverse complement strand
TAAACAAATAATTGGCAAAAAAATAATATTGCGACTATAAAGTAAGATATTAGCTATCCAAACTTTCGAGTTGGATCAAACTGCACACAGTGTACAAATTTGATTGAAATCGGATCAGTAGTTTAGGAGTCCACAGTAGACCAACCAACGTGACACGAAATTTATATAAGATATAAGCTATCTCATCTTTCAAGTTGGATCAAACTGCAGACGGTGTGCAAATTTGATTGAAATCCAGTAGTTTAAAAGTCCATCGCGGACAAACAACGTAACAAATAATTTATATATATGAAGATAATTAAACAACAAAAAACAGTTCAGCTTTTTGTCTTTAGCTGTGATCCGATTATTTTTCAGCTACCTGTTGACGAAGTTTAGTTATGTCAAAAAAGTGTTCGAATTTATTGAAAACGCCTTCATAAGGTAAAAGCAAAAAAAATGACAACCTACAGAAGCATATTGTACTTATTACCTTATCTATATGGCCTACGTTGTTTTATCGAATAGGTACTAACTTTTCGCTCGTGACGTTATTAGGATTTATGCGTGATAAAAAATATTTCTTGCCTTTGTTATTACACTTGAAATAAATTATTTATATGATAGTAAAACATAGTTATTGTCCCAGTTACCGAACGATGTGAACGGAATAGGGGTCAAAAATGTCCATCATGACATCACGTACCATTTAATTAACCCTAATCAGGAATGGACGACTTCAAAAGAGAAATAGGTTCATTGATTTCTTTGAAATGGTTTAGTCGAATAAATAGGTTGAACTTTATTCATTGGAGGAAAATTTCCAGTTAATAGCATAAAATTCTTCAGGAAATCCAATGAGCAGCTTTCCTAAAATATTGACAAATTAATAACCGTGTAATAAGTATGTAGTCTTGTGTGACTAGAGCTTTACCGGAACTATTTATAGGTATGTAGAAATAGCAGATGAATAAAAGATAAAACTTGTCGATATACAATGTTAAGCATCTAACATTATACATTGAAGGTAAAGATTAGGCTGCAGTAGTGATGTAATCGGAAGCATTTGCCCTCAGGTTAATTTAGGACCATTATAAAATACAAACATAGATACTATGCCGAACGACGCAGATGTACGTGCGTAGAATTAGGGGCAAGATTATTGGGAATTAAGTAAATACTATTTTTCCAGGTGATAGAACCAGTGTAGTTAGACCGGGAAGGTGTGGTACCTTCCCGGTCTAACTACTTATTTCTAGCGTGAAGAAGTTTTGTTTAGTTGGAAGGGTGTGGTTGCCGACTCACATATATATGAGGTGACCATCACAGTCCTCGGGAGTAGCAACGCATCTGTGATCGACTTCAGATGGAATCTCTGCTCTAAGTGAACTTGCTTACAGATGTCCATGGGCGGCTGTAGCCACTTACCATCTGGTGGACTGCATGCTCGTTTGCTACTTCAATCAAATAAAAAAAAAATTAATCCGCACCTAGTTTAAATTTCAGCTACGATGAAAAGTTACTTGTGCTGACCGCCCATTGGCTACCAAAGGGCGGCCGGAACAGCCGTTCTAGACTTTGAGTCCCTCAGGGCGCCTCAGTGGTCAATAAAATCGACAGATTAAAATATGGTTTAATGGTGTTGTCAGCATTTCTAGTGCCATTATTGCACGTGTAAGCAACAGTATACAGATCCAGTGTACAATTCCAGTAATGGAACTGTACGCACAAGCAAGGGGGCGCCATAATTTAATCTCGTTCTTTCTTAAAATTTATCCCGCTCCGGCACTGCTTGAGCAACTGGTAGTTTTAACGATTAAGTAGTTATTAACTACTGTCACTGCGTAATGTCAAAGTTTTGTCAAACTCTTTGGCAACATGTAAGCGTAAACAATCGACTGTCAACAGATTTATCCGATAAAATTATACATGTACCGCTCGTCGGCTTCTCAAGCAACAAATTGGACGCCCGAGCGGCAAAGGCTTAAGCAACTGTTCAGTAGCTTAAGCGACAAGATGATAACTTTAACAACTATCGCTGAAAACTCTACATAATCATCATAATATGTGTGAAGTTTACCAATCCGGGCTTGGCTAGTGTGGTAGAATATAACTTTAATCTTTCACGTTTTAAGTGAGGATCCGTGCCCAGTAAAAGAAATGGGCTCGCGTGGATTCTGATGATAATGATAAAAGTTCCTTTAGCTACCTTGACAATAAAATAGCTCTTTCTCAACGCGTTTCCAAGCGCTTACACCCAATAACAATCTACAGAAAGAAATGCAACTTTCCTTTGCAATGTTTATTTTTCAGCTGTTCTCTCGCCTGATTATAAATCCATTCTGTTTCTTTGCGCACTCCGTTCATTGCAATTTTTAAAACGTTTTAAACTGACTTACGTAGCTATTTTTAACATAACCTGACGCAAAGAGAGAGGTGTTATAAGTTTGACTGCTATGTCTGTCTGTGGAAACGTAGCTCCAAAGCGGGTGAACCGATTTGGATGCGGTTTACTTTTTGTTAGAAAGGTTTCCCGGTTGCTTGTTCTTAAATATGTTTTATAAAAATCAACTCAGCCATTTAATAGATACAGAGGCTAAAAATAAAGACGAAAAATATAATGTTGTCAAATATACCCAAGTGGGGTATCTAATGAAAGGAAATGACGTCTATATTACAATTAAATACTATTTATTTTAGTTAGGTTAGTTAAAATAAATATAGCACTTAATTGTAATATTTATTAGCTAGTATCTAGTCTCTATACTTAGCGATACCTCGCCGCGACATTGTAGTACAATTTTAAGGAGGAATGTTATATTTCTATAATTAAAATATAGGTGTATCTTGCTCGAATTTGATGGCTCATCTATAGATATTATTTTTGACTTTTTAAATGTTTGTTCACAACATATCTTTATAGCGTTGGGGGTTTTTAGAATTGTAATTAAATTATATACTAACAAGTAAATATGCTGTTAGGATTTTTCAAGGTTTATAATTTGTTTTTCAAGTGATTTATGAATGATGAGTTAAATGTATTTACATATTTACTTATGTTCCTCACCTTTAGGTAAATATTTAAATTATTCTTTACTTTATCCAGATAAATTAGTATTTTCGGAAAAAAAAGTTAAAAAGCATCAACTTAATTTACTTCTGTTATTTTGCACCCACGAACGTATTCTCAATTTATCGCGAAAAAAGGTAATTTAAAAGCCGATAGCCATAGGTTAGAACATTCCACGTGAATTTGTTTTTTAAGGGCAAAGTTCAAGCTTTCAACACACAAAATGGGCACAATAAATCAGTACCTGCCCTTTATTTCATCGTTTCTTTTACTACAATCCGGGAGATTTTATTTGGTCAGATATCCACCGTCACAGACGTGGTGCTAAACATTGACTGAATGAAATAAAATAACCATTCATTCACGACATTTCTTTAAGCTTTTTATATACTTTATACAAGTGTTAATAAATGCCAAACGAAACAATTTGTTACCATACTAAAGGCACATGACACAGTTATATAACCTGAAAGGTGTATGAGCAGTCTGAATACAAAGAGACCGAATATTTAATAAACTATATAGGTATTTGATCAAAACGAATATGATTTTATTAAGCTCTAAATTTAATAGAACTTGACCGTAACGACTGCTGGGGTAATGTTAGCACCCAGAATAAGTTCCCAGAGTGAGTTCTCAGAACTACTTGGTGGCAACCAAGGCGCTGATTTAGCGCTCCCACGGTACGGCGGCGCGGAGTTGGATAATTTCTTGATAAGTTCGGTTGAGGCCAACACAAATGCAGTAGGACCAGAGTATCAATGACTATTCGAACTAATAAACAATTTTTAAACATTATCTATTTATGAAGAGCTAGTATAACTCGCCTGCATGTATTGTAGAAATCATTCAAGTAACTTAAATATTTATAGAACGTAAGTAGCCTATAATTCAATTTAGATTTTTTCGTTTTATTTATTGTCATTAAGTTTTTTATAACATATAAAGTACCCGTGAGAATCAATACGCCTTTTTTAATATTATATACAATCTAATACAATCTAACCATAACATATACTAATACAATCTTCACTACGTATATTTATAGTTAAACAAAATTTCTCAACAAGCATGTGGGTACGTATAACGTAAGTAGGCTAAGCAAAACAAAAGAAAGTGGTTGCATGCAAAGTGGTCGTATGCACCAATAGACAACTACCTTAAGATACAGAAGACGATGTGAAACGAATAAATTCTTAATATCGGACAAAGCTTTTCATTTTGAGGTCGTTGAGGCTGAAAGTTTTACGACGGATAATTCAGTTTAAGTATACAGCGAGGCGCCTTCGCAGCCCACGCATTCGTCTCTCGGAGGTCAGCCAAGGACTTACCAGATCTTATATTTGCCATCTAGCTTCGGATCTAAAAACATTCATGTATGCTATGAGTCATACTGTCATAGATGTTCTGGAATCTTTAGTTTTGAATTACGTAACATGCACCATTATATTACCTTGCACTAATATAATTTTAATAATGTTCCCATCATTGTGTATTTTTATCAGAACGATTCAACAAACGAACGTGCAGTCCACATGATAATAAGTGACCCTTTCCGGCTATGGATATCTACAATCAATGCCAGTTAAAACGGGATTCCCGCCTAAGATCAGCCACAGTTGCGCGGCTTTACCTGAGGACAAAGTAGAAATACCTCGCAGAAAGTAGAAATAACTCGTAATCTAATTTTAAATATGCTGGATAGCGACAACGATTGTTCTTATATCGATTAGATTTTTCAGACGAAAATAACAATTAAACAAATACTTGAGCCTTTACTGAATATGAAAATAGAACAAAACTGTCACCTTTGTGTTGGTTAGCGTTCAGTGTAACAAGTACAAACACGTTGTCACTTCCAACATTTGTATGTTAAAATCTCTACACAAGAATTCTAACATCATTTGTTACAAAGGCACAGTCGGGAAATTGTTTGCTTTATCTAAATGCATCACAGTTGAATACCTATATGAACGTTTGTGGTGTATCCAGTCATGCTGTGAAATAGAAGCAACATTAATCTTAAGTCATATATAATTACAACAGTTACGTGGTTCATGTAATCAAGAGTAACTATAACCTATTTGGTCTCTCAAATTGGGTTCCGTGATTTTAGTCCCAGGAACGAACTTGATTTTTAGAAATTATATGCATATTAGAAATTAGTATCACATAAAACGGTGACAAAAAATATTGTGAGGAAACCTACACGCCTGAGAGTTCTTGAAAAAGATCTCTAAAAGATCTAAAGTAAGTGAAAGCTATCTGTTCAAATTAGGCCTACGTCTATGGCCTAAACCCTTCTTATTCTCAAATATATTACTATCTATTAAATATTCAGACATTACATTATTAGATATATCGTACGTTTAGTCAGGCAATCGGAACTGTATATTCTGAATCCAGAAAGTTTTGACACCGAAGAATAGCTACTAATGACTGGCGCTTCCGGGAGTCCGTGTGTAGGCAGTGTTGTGATACCCAAGCTACTATGCAATAAATATAAAACGGAACAACACCTACGCATTTGACTCAAAATAGGAAGCTGCTTTAACTTAATCTATTAGACAGTGTTACTTAGATCAGTAATGTTCATGACAGTGTTTTCCTTTCCTATGCGTCACAGAAATAGAATGTAGTAAACATTCAAAAAGACTATAAATGCTTGTTTTCTACCACATTTTTAACCTTATTATATTTGCCCTTTCGATATTAACAATTAACAGTTTTGTAATAACATACTAGCGGTAACCCTTTAAGCATTTTCGTAGTGCGTAGGTATAGCCCGGTTAGAACAAACAAATGTTCACACGTTTGGCGTTAAACAAAACAATACCGCCCACATGTTAATTTCCAAACAGTTCCACGTTTACCAGTATTTATTACAGGAACCTAGCATTAAATAGAGCATTGTAATGTTTTCGAAATGGGATACGCACTCCAATAACAAATTATCAATCAAAGTTGAAAACAAGCGCGGGTGTGGAGTGGGTTTCGCGGGTGGCAGCGGCTGAGTCGCGGGGGCGGTGATAGGCGCCAGACTGGCTGGCGCGGTGCCTGCACCCTGCACGGTGCATCCTGCGCAGGTGCTCGACCCCCGAACTTACCGCCCGCGTCTCTCCCGCCTGCCTTCGATTCGATATTGTCACAAACACACCTGAAACACGATCTAACATCAATACATACGATCACGCACAATTACTCTGCGAAACCTGCTACCGTTCGTATCGTTTATTGACACTACAATTACTTCCAAATACAATCCATACAATTAATTCCAAACATTTAAATAAATTCATTCATAACCTACTCAATTTCATGATCCGCTTATAACTAGAATAAACAAGTAAAACTACAATTGATCATTTCATATCGTCGCTTCGGATCGAAGTCAAAAAGAAAATTATAAAAGGTTTCGACGTCTATTCTATATACTTTTGTATGTTTTCCGTTGTCGTCTGCGATTGGGACTAGTTGACAAAAATAGTTCCATCATAAGCCATAAACATTCCTGGCCCTGAAAAACAAAAACATAACCATATTTTTAACGGGATACCGACTACAAACTTTCTCAGAGTCCTAGTCTCACATTATTCTGTAACCCACTTTACGAGAATGAGTAAAAATAAAGACCAACTAAAATAGCAATGAAAGGGAAATGACCTCATTCTCGCCAGCTATTCAAGTCATTCGAAACCTTCTCACGCACGCTTCTATAAACTTTATTTTTAGTATCAATGGTTCCAACGTATCTGACGATCGACAATTAGTCCAAAAACCCCAATTAAGGCTAAGCCGTAAATCAGCACGATCTGTAGTATATTTGGTTAATTAAGCAACCATGGTCGTTAAACATTACCTGCTCGACAAATCAGAACCAATTATTCTAAACAATCTTGTAATTTTATACTTACTCATAAATCAATAAAATTTATTTGTACGAACGTTTTACAGCTGTAACGCTTACTTAAATCTTTGAAAATCAAATAAATAGTTGACACTATATGAAATGCAAATACATGGAATCAGACTGTTGGCCACTATATGTTTTAGTGTTATGATTTAATACAAACAACTGGATTAAACGGTCTCCCTAGAACGACAAAACTATTACGTCGTGGGCTGCTTCAGGAGCTAACGAGTGAGTTGGCGGGATGTTGGCAGGAAGCCAACCACGGCCGGAGCATAAATTGTGGTCGCACTCGACGCCCGCTCGCCATCCGCTTATTGCTGCCGGCCTCGCTACACAAATATGACACGGAAAAGTGAAAACAAATGTTAACATTATGTCTTGAAAGCCTGCATTTCAAAATCTGATGCAGTTTAAGTTGGTACTTACAAAGTATTATATACAGTATAGAAAATGTTTATCCAATACAAATCATAACGTTGTGTTTGTAATAATTACAGATATATAGTAATTTTGATAGGAATACCAGACTGAATATCGAAGATAAATAATTTGTAACAATATGCCTAAAAAGAGAAACATTCTAATGTACGAAATTTACGCAAAATCTTTCTACACATATCACCAGATCGAAAATTCCTGCTAATTCTTTGCCATTATTTCACATAGTAACGTATTATGAATAGAATTAACATGAATTTTCACAAAAAAATGTGTAATACGCCGGAGAGTATCATTCGAAAAATATAATTCCTGTGGGATTCATCTTTGGCCGAAATTTGTGACGGCTGAACGAATTTTATTCGATATCGGTAATAAATATTCAATACATTCCTACCTGTACTATTATTTCTTAAAAACTAATAATGATTTTTTGTTGAAAGTTCCGTTGAAATGTACAATATATATTTTTTTAGTTTTCTCACTCTCTTATTTTAAAAG
Organism: Cecropterus bathyllus; assembly: GCA_018251575.1. Classification (NCBI taxonomy): domain Eukaryota; kingdom Metazoa; phylum Arthropoda; class Insecta; order Lepidoptera; family Hesperiidae; genus Cecropterus; species Cecropterus bathyllus. The sequence continues at coordinate 8,207 of DWPF01000052.1, read as the reverse complement.
TTAGAGGACGGGGGGGACACTCATTTTTCCACTTTGGAAGCGTCTATCTTTCAAACAATTGATTTTGACGAAAAATGGTTTGAGGAACCTTTGTATAATTTTTAAAGACCTATCCATAGGCACGTATATTATCCATAGACCTTACGTATAGGTTTGATGAAAAAAATATTTATTTTCAGTTCCATGTATGGAGTGCCCCCTTTAATTTTTTTATTTTGTTCAAAACTCGAACCATTTCGTCGAGCTGCCTGTTTTACTATTTTTCACCACATGCAAAAAAATACTGCATCAATGAAATTAATCAAACTCTGTGTATCTGTTAGTATACCCATGTAATTATAAGCTATAAAGAAATTAGGTTTTAGCACAACGACAAATAAGACTTAAAACAAAATAAGACCGACTTCCATGCCACAAAAAAGAAAAAAATAATTCAAATATATGTTGTTTTAGTACAGAGACGCTACATAGTATGTAGTCCCGAAGTATTTTGAAACTAGCCGTATACAATGCCATTCGAATCGTGTCGATCGGTAACGGCATCGCGAATTAAAGCCTGAATATACATAAAAAAAAACGTGACGAATAGGTAACCTCTTTCCTTTGGAAAGTCAGTTAAAAATAAGAATCAGATAGTTCGTGTAAAACTACTCTTAGTGCTCTACATCGTCAAATTTCCATGATCGAAATGGCACGTATAGCTATATAATACTTTTCATGCAGCAACACTCTCTCATACAACATCCATGAATATAACAAGGCAAAAGTTATAAAGAGACAAATTATGCAATTCATCAACAACAACCGTGAAGGGACAATCACGTTTGAAATAATTACTGGAGGTAACCTAAAGTTTTCTTGAAACATATTGTTACAATCAAATAGTATAAACGAGATCTGTAAATTAAATGCTATAATATTATGGTATATATTATGGTGTATAATGTTATATAATATGTTATAGTCAGTAACAGATTATTTGTAGTTCACTATGCAACAACGTTCTGTCTGTTTTTTAATTTATAACAGCAGTGTAAAGCGTCGCTGTATGCTGGTTTGAAGGATGTAGTAAGGGATGTAGTAAGGATGTAGTAATACTTATCCGAGGCGTTCTAATGTTCCTCTCGCAAGCTGCATTGCGAGAGAGAACAAAATTGAAACGCCAACCTCAGGTAAAACTGATCTTGTCTGGGATTAATTACAGATGTCCATGGACACTTATTATCAAGATAACTGCAAGCTCATTTGCTACTTCAATATTAAATAATAATAATTCATTTCATAATAGAATAAATATTAAAATTAAATTTGAAAATATTATGTTAAAGATTATTTACATTGCATTGTTGTATATCCTGTCCATTGAAGTATGACGCTCATATTGTACGGATGGCTTTATTGGTGGCACGAGAAGATGGGAACTACTTCCGGCCGTGGGAGTTCGACAAGGCAATAGGCGGAACTATAACACAGCGATGAACCCACAGCAGCATATTGCTTATTATTTGGCATCTTCAACTCTTGGCATGGAACCTTTAAACACAGCACCGACCGAGTGCACTGTCAGCTTAAGTACTTTACTCCTATAACGTATGAATATTAACACATAAGTTTTGAAAGTAGAACCATTCACATGTCTCCACTTGACAAATGGTATTCGATTTAATTGGAAGCAGTCTAATTGGATCACTTGTATAATAGCATTCGATTCATGTGTTACAACGTTATTGGCAACGCAATTTGCAGTAAAATTGTTTGATGGTTTCGAATATTATCTGTACGTGTACGCATCTGTGGTTTCAGATTTAAATTAAATAATTATGTATGTTTTCGGATATTGACGGGTTTTATTACCTATTAGCATTGATGATGTCTTCATAGGTTCAAAGCAGATGATAGGTCCAAAGAAGAGTCAGCGATGCCAATTTTTTATCATTTGTGCAAACGCTTTTGGCAATTATCGTCCATTTAGACGAATATTTTAACATCATATTTTAAAATACACCAGTAGCAGCAAGCATTCAATCCGCCCGATGGTAAGTGACCATTATCGCTCATCATATCATATATATTGTCAAAGCTGGAAACGATTATAATCCTGTCTGAGGTAGGCCACTAAATTTTTGCTATTCCTGACTTCCTGAGAACTAAGTTACAATATTTCGTATAAGTGTCATACCCTGACAACTTCTGAAATCAGAACACAGCAGCACTTGACACTGCTATTATAAAAGAGTCAACTTTAATTCTGACTCATCTTTAACTCCTCTTGTTCCTTCGAAAGTCTATAAATAATTAATACTATTTATAACTTTTCTACGAATTTTCATAGCTAATTGCTGAACGGCACTTAAATATATTAAAATACGTTTGACCTTTCTGTTTGACGGTTCACGTTACAACCAAGTCTTGTTTACTAGTCAATGTTATAAATATCCACGATTGTAAGAAACGCTACATAATTAAGTGTGCCATTCGTCGATCGATGAGAAATCGGGCATTGGACTGGTAAGTATTCTAATAGATAAAACAGAATGCAGCGATATTTTGAGTTACAGAGGTTTTGTATGATATTTTTTTATTGTTATCCAACGATCCATCAGCCTTTTGAGGTCCACTGCTGGACATAGACCTTCCTTAAACGGTGCCACTCCAACCGGTCCTGAGCCTTCTGAATCCAACGGTTTCCCGCTGTCATCTTCAGGTCATCGGTCCACCTGGTCGGGGGGCGACCTGTGCTCCTTTTGTCTTAACGTGGTCACCACTCGAGGACCTTTCTTCCCCATATGTTATCGGTCTTTCGAGCGAATTGGCCGGCCCATTGCCACTTCAGCTTGCTTATCATGCTATGTCCGCAAGCTTACTTTGTCTACGGATTTTATCGAATCATATTTATTGTTATAAATTGGAGTAAATATAGCCCGTATCATTTCGCGTGAAATGCCGAATCTTTACGTGAAACCTTTTCAAATTTAGTTCACTTATTTCCGTAATTAGTTTGAATTTCTGTACTGTCTCCCTAAACAAACGGCAATCAAAAAACTTCTTTTCATTTAATCAAAGTAGGAAAGGAGCATAACCTATTAGATAATAAGTACTCAAATAGGACAGGAGACTTAGAAGGTCGATCACAAATGCTTCACTGCCTCAAGTAGGCTAAGTTTAAATGCCTTATATTAGATTTTAACCCACTATTTTATTTGTAGTTTGTGTGAGGAAATAATAAATATAGCCTAGATCTATTAAATATTTATAACATTTTCCTGTATTACCTATCTATTATTTATTTTTATAAACAATACAATTTAAAAACATGTAACAATTCCACATGAAAAGAAATGAAATGTCTTTATTTTGTATAGGCCTACAGGGGCACTTAAAAACTGTCAATTACAATTTTTTTTTCTTACACTACCACCGGATCGGACCACGATATGTCCACTACTGAGAAGATCCGGGAAGAAACTCAACGAGTTTGTCTACGGGTATACATATATGTATTAGCGGACAAATGTGTATTTTTTAAAGTAGTGTGTGATTGTTTAAATGTAACTCCAGTTGAGAGGACTAATGGTGTACATATTTGTACACCATTATGTTCTTAATAAAATAAAAGAATCAACAACATACTTACACCTCGCTGACGCATAAAAGTTTTTACAGCAAACGAAATTTTACGCTCGTAGTGCATTCAATGAATGGAAGGCATACGAACACTCCGCAGACGTTACTAAGATGAATAGTTTTTACAGTGTATACAAAACGAATAGCGAGGGCGTCCTTTTTACACAGGTACAGTTCGGTTAAACCCATTCCAAAAAAGTTCATAGTGAATCCATTGAGCTATCCTTATATTATATCGACGTCCCATTGAAGCAATAAAGTATCCGTAATATGATTAATGGATTTGCAACCGCCACCCGACGCCCACCCATTCGGAGCCGTCTTGATCGTGAGTCGTGACTCACTACGAGCGCTTTACAGATACTGATTCATGCTCTTCGATCCCAATACAATGTGGCCACACAAATTCTGTCACTATTCGTAAACATAATAATTGATTAGTTGTATACATTTTCATGCAGTATAGAGATGACATACATTTTCATACAGCATATAGACTTATGGCGACAAAATCTATATATAAGTTCGCGATAATTACCTAAGCTCTAAGAAATTGGCTTTTCCACTTGGACAGCAATGCCAGCATAATTTTGTTAATTCAGTTTGAGGTCACAATGAGATAGTATACTATAAAATAAGTAACTATAGCTTATAAACAAAATAAATAATGACTTAAGCTGCAAGTATATCTACAGACATTGACGTGGCAGACAAAATAGTATTCTTCTATACAATGTGTCTTGACGTATTTATATTTACCATAAAAGTATCGCACAGACACAGGCGGTATCTGTCAAAATATTGTATGGGAAAGTGTTATTTTGTCGACCTATCTTATTATTGTTATTTGTTATGACTTATTGTGGCTTGGGTTATATTTCTGTGCTTCAGAGTACAGCGGCATGTCCTATATAATAAAATTGGTTTAGTGAATTCAATACTATCAAATATTCTTGATAAAATATTTTTAAATTCTGTTCACTATTATAAGTGATAATGAGTTTGTCCTTTTCTCTAAAGTGGAGTGACGTAGAGTAAAATATTTTACTTTTATCTCATTGTGTGAAGGAACAACTACCAACATATGTAATTTAGGCAAATCTCACGTTGCAAAGGCTAATAATGGAACGTCTACTTTTTTTGTACTGTACGGTGCCATTAATACATTGATATAATACTAGAAGATGTTTTAAACATACTTTGCGATTTTATAAAAAAATAAGAAAAAAATTTAAAACTGTTCACAAAAGGGTGATAACCTATTGTACCTTATAAAATTAAATGTAGTTTACTTATTTAATAAAGAACGTCAAAATGTAATTTGTTCCGCTAATACACGTACTAATATTTAATAACAAATTAATTATTACTAAACACTAATTACAGGCAAGGGTTGGTTGTTTAAACGTGGATGAGCTCTTAATTATATTTAATTAATATTTTGTATGCCAAAATTTATAATACCCTTAAACCTTTACCCCTTTACCCGCAAAATAAATTTAACTCTGATATAAAAATAGTATAATAATAATTCTGATATTCTACGCCGTAGCGCCAAGCCTACGCCGTCTTCTACGAAGCCATTTGTGTATCAGTTACGGCAATTAAATACATTTCTAAAAACATTAAAGACAGTTATACTCCCTTGTTTTCGGAATAATAAATATTCTTAATCATCTGGGTAATTATACGTCACTAGTAGACCTAATACGATTATACCATATTATCTTATACTTTTATACAGTTATAGAAAAATAACTCCTACTTACTTATTATTTCTAATTACTGGAATGAAAAGGAAAAACAATTGTAATGTAAAGTGTTTAGGGTTTGATCATTATTTTATAACGCATTTTGTTTAATCCCCAAGTTGTATCGGTCATCAAAGAAACATTAATAGACATATTTTCATAATGAAGCGTTTTATATATTAAATGTATAGTAAAGCATATGTGTATTTGTTTGTTGATAAGTTTGTCTCCATTAAATGTTTAAAGTTTTTTGTTCATCAAATTGTACTGTTAACATTTATTTATGGTAAATAAAGCTTTAATAAAAAATAAAAGATCATCGTATAATACTTAGTGACTTGTTACTACGCTTGCAAATCCAAATTTTACCTACTCGTTTGCGAAGTAACAACTTAAACATGAATCCTGCGAATGATGAAGTGAAGAAACGTCGTGTAAACTGTCGCTCGTGAAAGAAGCACGACGACGCCCGTTAAATATTTATCACAGAACCGAAGCTTCCTGAAGCAGAAAAATGTTCCCGTAAAGCATTTTAGCCCTGATTAATTCCAATGAGAAACTTGTTTCCATTAACCAACATCGCTTAGTACATCTTGAAGTACCCCTAATGTTTATTTAATTAGAACTGTGCTACTATTAAGACGTCCTACGCGAACCAACCCGTGTTCGCCCTAATGCCATGTTTTAATCAAGGCTACCTTTAACGCCTCTATTTCAAAATTAGTTAACTTCGAAGAGAGCAAAAACTATCTTATTTTACTGTTTTTCGATAAATAACAAGCAGTATTTCAAGTTTTATTTTCCAAACAATGTTTCTGTTTCCATGGGATAATTATTACCGTGTTTTTTATTAGGTGTGTACTTGTTCTTAAGGTTGTGTTAATATCATAATCTCTGTATTAAGATGTGCTGTGGGTAATTCATGATTCACGATTAAACTATTACTATTTGCATGAACAAAAACAAACAATATTACCAGGTACTTACCGAAATTTTATTGAATGAATTGAATCTATCTATTTTCACTTAGTAACAATTCAAGATAGAAATCCAAATAAATGGTGAGTAACAATTTAGTAGTCGCCAATGAGTCTGCGACATTGTCTCGATTTCTCTATCATGAACGCCCACATTATTTTATTTACCTACCAATCAGAAATTCAAACGATATGAATGTCAACATTTTTTTCGTACCTGAAATATACACGACGAAATCTTTATTTATTACCATGTTCCATATCTAAACAATCCTAACTTTTATTTCATTCATCAGAATGTAATAAAAACATCTTTAAGCTATATCAATAGCTTAAAGATATTTTTAAGTCCAACTGATTTTTTTCAATAGAAAGGAATATATGACATGTTATGCACAACTATGATGGACAACAAAAATTGTAGATCTATGACAGACAAAAAAAAATGCCTTTTCCTATGCACATTCCAGCAATGAATCCAGTATTTTCCTAAAACAAACATTATTCAAAGATATTGGGAATGTTAACTATTTGAGCAATTAATCACGGGGGATCAGCAATTATAACCAAGTTATAATATAACGTTTAATCTCGTTTGATAGAAACAACATATTCAATTTGCAGAATATCCATTTCCTAACTAGGCTTCTGTTTACCTGGGGATTCCCGACCCTTGCTTACGAATGCACAAGACGTTGCGAAGTCTAAGGGATCTGTCTCAAAGGCAACAAGTAAAGAGCACCATATACAACTGAGAATAATTCTAGAACAGTCACGAGTGAACTATATACAAAGGTGAATGTTTACTTTGACTTCATTTCGCCAACAAACCAAATAATATTGGTCGGAGGAAAATTTCTGAATGTTCGCTTTTAACTATTCATATTTTATTAACTAAAACTATAAAAAGAACATTGCTTGGTGTTTGGGCCGTCGACCCCTGGGTTTGTCGAATGAAACTTTTCTTTTAATATATTTTATACTACTAGTTAATACAAACAATTCACTATTCTTGGTTTATATTGAAACTGTTAAATAAGAATAAAAGAAATACTTATTTTAGTAGCTATTAAGGAAAATCGTTGGACAGCACTAATAGCACTATATAATTACTTAAACAATATTTGACCTCTATAAATCTGTGTGAAATTTAAACAGTAAACAATGAAAATACTAATCTTCTATTTTTATACGGAGACGACGTTTAAGAAGAAGAGATACGACGTTTAGAGAAAAAACTCTGTCGCCTCGTTTGGCCGTTCTCCGTCGGACAAGTCGGTAAAGTGGCTAGATAGATGTGTAGAGGGGCGCGCGCAATCGAGCCACAGGGCTTACTTTCCCGGCGTGGCTAAAAATAGACGCTCACGATAGAATAGCCAACCTTCGCAGTACGTACGTATACATAAGACTAACGCGACTGTGAGAAACTTCTTTCCGCGCCGCGTTCACACTTCACTTTTTGTTCTATTTAACCGTTTTCAAGATACTTGTCAAATTTATGTATTTATTTGTGTTAGGAAAATGTATTTTCTCTTTACTATCTTCAACACTCTCGTCAAAACAGTAGTGCCCTACTGTTGGGCATGAGTCTGCTTTAATCGTGATAGGTGCTTAGGTTACTTGTTTTTTTACACCTTCGACAACAACAACAGTTTTTTTAAAAAAAGTTAATCACTTTGAAATTTGGTAAAACCCTTTGTGGTTCACCTCCGGCGATACGATGGCCAAACAAGTTTTTGACTGAGATCAATTTAGCAATAAATGGTATTTGAAAAAAAAAAACATCTTTATTGTACACCAAAAACAAACATATAATAACAATAAAAGACATATAATGTAAGGTACAATAGGCGGT
>DWPF01000051.1:0-16270 GCA_018251575.1 Cecropterus bathyllus | reverse complement strand
TGGGTTAAAAGAAATGCCTAAATAATATTTATTTAAAGAAATTTGAAGTTAACACCTATAGGGTATTTGATTACTTTATAACTATCCGGTAACACAAAAGTGTTGCGGAATATTTGCAAACAATTTATTCCAAATCACTGTACCAATTCTTCAGCGTAACGATTCAAAATGGATACTGGATTAAAGTGTAAAGTACCGTCGTCAAGCGTGGCGCAGTGCGCGTGCGCGTGCGGGCCGGCGCCGACGGCGGTGCGCGCGGCGACGTGCAGCGAGTAGTTGCCGGCGCGCAGCCCCACCACCAGCGTCTCCGCGCCGCCCGCGCGCCGCCGCTCCCACACGCCCTCGCCCTCCGACAGCCCCGTGCTGTCCACCGCCTGGAATATGTAACTAGGCTGAAGAATCGCTTACATTTACTGGTTTTAAAATTTTATCTTATTTTAAATTATATCGAGTAACGCTTTCCACGTGTCTTTTGGCTTTTGAATAGTTGTTAATAGGACAGTTTCTAAACTTTAGCAGAATTAAAAAATATTAAAAATAAATCTCTTTTATAATCACTGCCCTTAATTTTGTTTGAATTCTAAAATCTAAAATTGACATTAAAATGTAAGTATAGTAGATGGTTCTAGATCTGTCAGTGCAGTACAATTATTACTGTGATACTGTTTATCACTCTAAATAGCATAATAATTCGTAATATTTATTTAAAGAGCTTCTTAATACTAATCAGATTTACCTGATAACTTATTTCGTAACCAAGTAAGAGACCACCTCGCGATGTAGGTGGGGGAGGCTCCCACCACACTCGAATCGACTGCGCTGACAACGCTTCGCAACGAACATGCTGTGGGGCTGCCTCAGGAACTGGGAAAATACATACATATTAATAGAGTCACAATAATTATACATTTAATATTTAGTGTTGTAGTGTGATGTTATGTAAGTAGAACAAATTGTAAAATCGGAAGTAGGTAGAATATTTTTCTTATGACAACATTAAACAGAGGTGAATTACCATCTTCAAGCGTAGTAGTCGCGAGAGGCGTGGAAGCTGGTCCGGCGCCGACAGCGTTGACCGCGCGCACGCGCACTTCGTAACGTGCGTGCGCGCGCAGCGCAGACAGGCGCGCGCGCGACGCCGCCCAGCCCGCCACCGTCAGCGCGCGCGACGCGTTCTCGCCGCGCCACCACACTGCGTACCCCACCAGCTCGCCATTCCACGACTCTTGCGGTGGCGACTGGGACATGGCGCAGAATTATTCATAGACATATATCATACCGTAGATTTTTCATATTCACAATATTCGTTCTGTGACATATTCATTTCATATACACATAAAGATATATTTTTATAGTATGGAAGTAGCAAAAGAGCATGCCTCCTACCTGATGGTAAGTGGCTACTGCCACCCACGAACATCTGTAATCAACCCTAGGTAAGATCAAAGTCCCACCGAAGTTTAGCCACGGATGCGTTACTACCCCTGAGGGCTAATTTGTAATACCTCGGAAAAGTTTGTTTCCCTTACGACATTATTCAGACAAGAACACAGCAGCGCACATACTGTTGTTATTTAAGCAGAAATAGTAGCTGTGGTGCTTCCAGAGTCGAACCACAAAGAGTTCCACCACCTTAAGCAATCTTAACTGCACTTCATTTAATAATTATTTATTTATGTGCACCGCTTTTTTAAACTGCTATCATGGTGGTGGTGGTACTACTGCCATGGTTATTTCTAGCATGAGGCAGTTCATACGTTTCGTTGGAAGAGTGTGGTAGTCGGCTCTCTTTTATATGAGACAACCGTCTTAGTCCTCGGAAGTAACAACGCGTCCTTTTGACTTCATATACAACCCCTGTTTTATACGAATTTGCTTAAGGATGTCCAAGACCGACAGTGACCACTTACCATCAGGTCATGTTTGCTTGCTACTTTAATCTTTAAAGAATACAAATTGTGTATCAAACCAAATATTACACATAAAGTCAAAATAGCGGTTTATTATGATAACAGAAAAGTTACGAATTTAATATTTCAAACATCGAAATCTATAACTATTATTGTACACTTAAATACCGTTCTATCGTTCTTACCTAATCCTCTATGACATAAAATAATTATCATTTATATGATAACACTGGCATAACGTATAAATTATATCAATTTTATTGACTGTTATGGTCTCCCAACTAATTTATGACACTGGCGAGTCCATAATGCTAATTGTTTAAATGTCAAACTGTTTTGTAACATTTCTAGTCAAAAATGTGACATTTACTAAAGCTTCCTATATTAAAAAACACGTAATTGTATATTTTGGTTACAATGCAGTTTTGGCCATGGAAAACTTAAATACGATTAAAGTACTATAACGCTTTCTACACTTATAGCTTCACGCTCGGCTTTTCTTCTGTGTTGTGGCCATGGACCCACACAAAGTCACATAAGCACCCAGAATAGAAATCTAAGTTCATCATTCAGATATCAGTCTGGCCGGAGATCGAACCCAAAGCTTACTGCGTGTCAGACCGGTATGGTGACCGCTCCGCCACGCGGGTCGTCTGCACTATTGGTTGACAGTCGAAAGTGAAGTCGGAAGATAAAGGTTTCCGGAGTCCGGTAGTACAGTGATCAAGCCATACACAAAGGTCATCTCAGAGAGATCATAAAGGTCGTATTATTTATATCCAATTTCTAATATCACCTGGACCGATTCTAATTTCACTATTAGAAAGTTATTTCAGATAAACAGCAGGTTTGGTTTAGTAAATTATATCAATAGTACGTTTATATCAGACGTCCCTCACAAATTATATTTCTTCAGCGTTATCTCTAGTCGCTCTTATCTAGCCATTGCCCGCTGATTTTGTGTTATCATCATCGCGTGATAAGTTCCAGGCGATGTAAACAATGATAGTTACTTAGTAACAATACTCAGTTGCTACACTCTTGCTTTTTTGAGGAATTTGATTCTTAAGAGGTTTAAATTCTTTAAGACGAGGAGAGTATGTATCATAAGAAAATTAAATTTTCTATACGAGAGCAACTTTAATGAGACATATCCATGTCACTGAATGTATTATAATAAACAGGTACCAATCGATATCATTCTACTAAAACATCTATGAAAGTCCCATAACATATGACATCCATCATTTAAAAAAAAACATACATAATAAATACACTCGTAGATTAAATTGATAAAATTGCAAATTTTTATCAATTTAACATGTAATACAATGTCAAGACAAATAAACTGGTAAAAGTGACTTTCCCTACCGAAAATGTCATGTTCTAGAAATACATTATCGGTGAATCTAAATGTTACCGTAGATACAAACACGCCCTACACTAACTTGCCGGCTAATCACTCCAATCAGCCTCTGTTCGCGTGGTCGTAATGATAAAGTGAATCAAAATAAAAAAAACAATGACTCCTATCTTAAAAAACAACTTCATCCATCAATGCTTATCGAGAATCTACAAAAACACTTCAAGAATGAAATTTGAACTCTATTACAAAAACGTTAAGTTGGAAGTCACTCAGGCAGTTTAATAGTTTATCAGTAGTCATTTACATCAGAACCGGTTTGATGCAGTTTTCACCGTTGTATTGTATCGCTTTAAAATTTTAATGAAAGCATAATGTATGTAAATTGTTTTATGAGTATTTTTATTGTTCTCGACTTAAATAATTGCCATGCAGACTAGTTACACGGTAGACTGTGTAAAACTTCACTTCTACAATGTAAAAATGAGGTGGAAAAGAAATGGCCCTAATTAACGCCCTTGAGATACTCCTACCGTCACTTGTACCGAGATCCGTAATTATGATCTTTTTATGACTTCTGATGTAAGTATGGAATTTCATAAGCATCATTAAATTCTTGTACTTGAATTGCAAATGGTGGGAATGGTAAATCAGAAAAACACAAGTGGAACATATTTTTTGGTTCTTAGGTCCTGAGGTCGTTCCAAAACAGATTAAATATATTCATGATTTTGTTTCTAAGTGTTTTATGATCCATGTTTAATGAGTTAACGATAATAAAGAGGAATGAAAACCCACGATATATCGTGGTCGTGTCGTAAACAAGTCTTCTCCAGTGCACATCTCTTTCAAAGCAGCTCGTTGACTCATTAAAGTCTAAGTCAAACACACGTTAACAGCGTCACGATTGCGTACCGCTAATTAGGCCCTCGGGTTCGCAAAGGCTCCGGATTTTCTGTTGTAATTTTACATGCATGTCTCTGCTTTTGTACATGAAAGAAGTGAAGCTTTTGAAAATTTTCGAACATAACAGATAATAAGGAAGTAGAAAACGCACATACTGAACATTTAAATAAATTGACAATTTAAGATATTAGTGCATCCAATCGAATACAAGGAAGCGAGCGTTGAACAGAAATAGGTATCAACAGAAATGAAATATGAAACGATTTTAGTCGTTGATTAATAATCGGCTTCCGTTTAAAAAAAGGTGTATCTAATCCACAAAGCGCACAATGAAGCTCTAAGCTCAACTCGTTCGACGTAACGGACTTTTAGCAGGAGATTATTAATAAAAATGAAGTGTTGTCAGTTCATTAATGTTGATTAATCGCTTTGCGTTTTGTCTCCGGTCCATCGGTGTCTCGGCGTAATTAATGAAAGTTTCATTTTGTTCTTCGTGTCGGCCGCTTCTAAATTTGTTCTACTTTGTAACGAGCGAGCTCTTGTGATCGATATACTGGAGTTGAATGACGTTTATGAAAATATGATTCATTAGTTACATTCTAACTACTGCTAGGTTTTATGTAATTTGTTATTATCTATAGTCTTTGTATTAATGTAATATGAGCTCAAATATATAGTGTAGACGGCTCATATGAGGAGACCATCTTAGTCTTCGGGAGTAGCAACGCAACAATGATCGACTTCAGATAGAACGCCTGTTCTATATGAAGTTGCTACAGGTGTCCATAGCACACCACTTACCATCAAGTGGATTGCATGCTCGTTTGCTTCTTTATCAGATAAAAAAAAGTTTGTCCTACAGCCCTTATTTACTGTGTCTAGAAAATATGCAATGTGTGTGACTACTTCCTTTTATTATGATGGTACATCCGTAACTTGTATATTATATATCCTTCATATCTTTATATTATTATTGTAAGTAATATACATCGAGAATAGCATATATTTATTTTCTTCTTTGGATATTATAGATCATCCCTTCATTGTTGGATTATTCATAAGACGGGCAGCAGAGTTTTGCTTCGAAGATACATCGAGAAAATACATACATCGCCATACGTATCTCCAACTCATAATACCATGTTTAACACTGCTTTGTTCTTGCTTGAGTTCATACTTATATACTTGTTCATACTTATCCGAAGCATTCCAACTTAGTTAACAGAGGTAGCAACGTGACTGTCGATCTTAGGTAAGACTTAAAGGCTCTTAATTAGTTTTATCTATGTGCAAATGTTGTTTTAAGGTGCCACAAATATTTTTTTATTATCTTATAATCATCGTATATGTACGTACTCTATTTTGTCGGTAGATATAACGTTACATTGAAATAGCCGGCACGAGTAAGCTATCTTTTCACTGTTTGCTTTATAATTACGATGATATTTCTTTATCTTTTTATATCTTGTGCCTACAATGCCTGTTGTTACTCAAAGTGCTGTTTATAGTTGAACAAGGATTTAGACTCCTTTGTTTTAGGATATCTTTATTTAAAGATAAGAAGACTTAAGTTGAAGTGGTGAGCGACCACTCACGGCCTACTCGACTATCTTAATTTATTAATATTACACAGCTAGAAACATGTCTTCATACAATTTGAAGAGATTCTTTTTTGTTGTAACAAGAAGGAACATGCCATCCACTTGATGCCCCTGATCAATTATAATAAAGATATCCTTAATGTCGATCATAATGCGTTTCAAAAGGGCTCTAAAAGGTAAAATACTCGAGTAAAGTGAATTCCTTATCTGTGGCAGGCCAATGAGTCCTTTTGACTAGAGATAAAAAAGTATCAAACCATTTGAATGCAGTAGCATCGAGACGTTGGTGATTCTGCGGATTGTACCATTTTCAAACCTTCTCAAGAGTTATATGGATTCGAATTTTTTTAAAGGAGGTCTACTTTATTAGCATGAGCTTAAGCTTCTATTTTAAATAATACGACTATTTTAGATGACACTTCCAAAGTGTCATCTAAAATAGTCGTATTTTCTTTCATTTTCACTTTTTACTGTGGATATCGCTACTACTGCCACTGGACTCTCATTGTTTTCATAAGTATAATTCATTATAACTACAGATAAAATTTTTGTTACGCAATTAAAGTCTTAAGTTAATCATCACAGTGATAAAAGAATCTAACAACACAAAAACAATTGAGGTCGTTGCGAAGAGAAACTGTATTAGGTAGCTCATATTCCGAGCAGTACAATTAAAAAACTGAACATCAATACACAAAAATAGACTTTATCGTTATGATACAAAGATTGTTATTCAAACATCTATCGCAGTGTACTGTATTAGATATGTCATATTCCAACCAATACGATAAAAAAAATCTTATCTCTAAATTTACTGAAGTTTATTCTTTATTCGCTAGAGTTTAAGATTAAAATTTAAACGACACCAAACCATAACAGTGCAGTCTATTTCAGTTAATTAACGATTGCACTTAATACGTACACTTGTCGTTCCATAAATAGAGAGGTTATGATATGCCAACATAGCCCCTATGTCTTTGATTTTAGGTGTCATAACCCCATGAGTGGTGTTCAAGTGGTTAGTTAAGGGAGGTCTGATATACTGACATAAAGGTGTGGACCCGCTGCTAGCGTTAAGTGGTAAGGCAAATGTTGATAAATAAGTCGCTTAAAAAAGTATGTTAATCATTAACATCATTCATGCCGTTTAAGATTAGATAAAATCTTATTCTGATAATAATTTTGATTAATTTTGAGTATTCATTCAATCGATACAATTATCAATTGATATAATTACTGATGTTTCCTCGAGTGCATTTCCGCTCGATCAATCAATTATTTTATCAAATCTATTTGCCGCAGTATTATCATGATATATGTAATATTGTTATTTTTTTATTATAATTGATCGATCTATTTGTTGCAATCGACAGAAAAACATGATATATTTTTTCCTATAATTGGAATTAGCCTGTGGCGAAACTGTTGTATTCGATAAACTTCTTACTTTGAAATCCTGGTGTATACTTTTTATTATGATTTAAGTATAATCAAAACGTATTGTAAGGTCTAACATTGATTATGTTTTGTGAAGGCATAGCTCATGTGTGTCTTGAAGGTGGTAGAAGTCGTTGTGGTTCTACCCCGAAAGCACCACCGTCACACCTATTTCTGCCTATTAACATCAGTGTTATGCGCTATTATGTTCTGGTCTGAAGGGAAGAGGAAGGTAAGGGAGACATACTTTTCCTAGGCATTCCATCTTAGTCCTCAGGGGTAGCAACGCATCTGTTGCTAACCTTAGGCGAGACTTTGATCTTACCTAGGCTTGATTACAGATGTCCATGGACGGCTTGCCACTTACCATCAGGTGGGCTGCATGCTCGTTTACTACTTTCATACTATAAATAAAATGTACCCCATGCACAGTCGCACACTCATGTATAGTCAATCCCGAGAATTTTTGAACCAATATTTAGCCGACCACAGCTACGCTATCTGAGATCAGCAGTATACATTGGTTGGAACACCTCGTAAGTGAGTCAATCTTCCTTTAAACTAGAACTAACGCTTAACATTGTTATAAAGTAACCTTTTTTTTAAAATGGGTAATCCTCATGGATACCCAGCCGCCCGGGGCGGCAGCTGGGTTATGCCGGACTCTTACCGGCTAAACCCTCACTGTGTTTTCTCTTCGCACCGTACGGCGGGAACACGGGCACGCTTTCGCAATCATCCGCTAACCCGCCAGTGCCTGGCCGCTCCCGCAGCCCCTTCTCGTGGAGCATGGAGCTCCCCTCCAACAGCAAGGCGCGCCAGAAAATACAAAGATGCGCCTTACCTCCAAGGCCCCCATCCGCAGGGGCACGGACCAACCCCTAGACCGCCACCCAGGGGCCGTGGGCACGGGTAAGCTGACACCCGCAAAGCTTCCCACAACTTACAGGCAAAATATAAAGTTACCTAATCTAACCTAACCACGTAGGGTTGAACAAAATAAGGTCACAATCATTAATAAATAAGGCAGTAACAGTATGGCCACATCCTATGCTATCGACACGTGTTCTATTATCGGCTGATGAGTGGCAAGTCTTGGGCGACGAGTGGTCTGCGATGTTATCGGCCCACGAGGATGAGGTAATGTGGCAATGTAACACTTGAACTGATCTGATATAGTGTTATGCAGTGGAGACGCCCATGTCACGTTCTTTGGTCTTATTGTACAAAAAATTATATCACGTTTTTCTTATATATTATGTTTGCTTGTATTACGAATGTTTTATAGCGATTATAATAGAAATCTTTTTGGTTTTAATACGCAGTGGGTTTCTCTGTCAAAAACATAAATTCGTCGTTTATATATTAGTTCTAGTTCTAGCCTCGGATAAGTTTGTCTCCCTTACCACAGCCCTCAGACTAGAACACAGCAGCACGTAACCCTGCTATTATTAAGCAGAAATAAGTGAGACAGTGGTGCTTCCGGAGTCGAACCAGAAAGAGTTCTACTACCTTTAAACCTACTTTTGTACTATTTACAGTTTACATAGTACAATCAAATATATTATATAAGGCCTATAGGCACTTCTCATAACTAAAACAACAATTCGAGTGGTAATTTGTGAAGTGGGTGCTTATAATATGTTATTATTATAAGTTAAGTACATTATCACTATGTTTATTGCTTACTGCACAATTAAACGGGAATAAAATTATCTGCATCGCTGGGTAAAGATACTTAACTCAAAATGATGATGCTTATGGCGGAGTTGAGTTGATAAATTAGAATAAATTTGTTTTGGAGAGGCTATAGTTACATTTCTATTTAAAAAAAGTAACATTGTTAACAATGTACAAAAACACAAAACCGTACACACAACACAAAAAGTACAAAACCGGACTGGTAAGAAACGCTTTATTTTATAATGATATAATTAATTAATCGCATTTTATTAGTTTTTGACAAAATAATAACTTCAAAGTAATAATAATAATATACATATACATTTTTTTGGAATTGCCTATTTACTAGTTTTCATTTGATATCCATATTATCATGATAATAAACAAGTCGTCAATATACATACCTACTTTTGACGCAGTTGGATAACAAAATCATAAAATACATAATGTAATACAATTTCTTCGTTGTAGATAAAAATTAGGATATTCTATTAAATCGAAATATTACAATACACGTAACCATGAATATCCCTAAACATTGAATACCCTCCTAGTATTTATAATAATATATAAGTTACGATTCGTAAGATTTTCGCCTGTTTGTTATACTAATCTAAAACGCTACTGTTTATGAAAGACCGATATGAAACAAAGAAAAAAATCTTTGAATATTTATTTGTCCTTAAAGAGATACACGCAGTATAAACAATAGATAGAACCAATCAACCAACAAATCAAGAAGAGTTCTGCGATAGTAGCAAAGTAGATTCTTTTAAAACTTGTCTACAATGATCTGACGAGGCAGTTCGCGACCCGACGGATAAGCAAACACGGCCACAGTTTGTACAGGACGGCTTACTGCCTTCTTGGAGGACCTGATACGTTCTTGTAGGGCAACCATGCTTTGTATTTAGTGGGACTTTCCCATATCTCGAAATGGTTAACGATTCGAATATTGTATTTTTCTCTTTAAATGTTTCCTGCACTTTTTAACGCCTGTATTTTTTATTGAGATATCTAATCGATATTTTTTCAGTGTATTGCAACTGCTTACGCTTTTGAGAACTCTTGGATAATTTCAGTTTAAACTACCTCGAAATTAACTTGAACAGGGGTTAAGAGGCTGAAATGCAAACCACTATGTAATCACAGATCTTTACTTTAACAATCTAATCACTAACATTTGTGCTAAGGATCAACGCATGCCGTTGCTAAGATCATATCATAGTAACCATAAATAAGAATATTAACCAAATAATAAATATAAATGTCTCAAAACCCTCCGAAAGCTTGGTCGTACGACTAGTCCTCTTCCCTCGTGAATACTTGATGAGCGACCTCGTCGATTTACTTAGGCGCCCTGATGACCGTCGACATGGGAGGGTTAATTTTTAACCACGCAAATTGGATAGCGGGAACACTGTTGGGTGGATCATGGTGTGTAACCCTTAAGTGAACCTCTGAACACAAAACACCCTGCATTGGTTGGTGAAAATATTTATTTCCGTATTCGTTTTAGTTTGTACATCAATATTTGGAGTACCGAGTCAGTCAATCGAGCTGACATATCGCATCTGATTTTGATCATGACCAATATATACCTGACCCCAAATAAAACAGAATCCTAACCACCCCTAAGTTACCTCTTGAGGATTAAGTTAAAACTCCTTAATTAATATGCGATGCTTGATTATTCATATTAACAATAACAGGAGAAAAATATCTTAAAATTGTTGAGATCTTCTGAATTGGATTCATTGATCACCTTTATAGTGATAAAGGAATTCTTTTAAAATTTGTCTCCAAGGAAGAAGATCACTCTATACGTTCTATGCGGTTGCCACATTCCACCCCAACACTACCCTACATCATAATCATCATCGTGTGTGCGTGATCTTTGTCATCTGTAGCTACTTGTGCAACGTCGGTTAAAAACAAGTGACGTCACAATATCCCTTTATCATAATTATGGTCTTATGACGTCACTGTCTACTAGATTATCCATCGTAATGATGTTCAGTCTTATCTCGTAGCAACAGACCTCGACCCTGTGCGTCAAAGACACAACAGTGTTGATAAAACAACAATATTTATACCCCAGTATCACTCTGGTATGTATGTCCATTTTGTTGTTATCACACATATACTTATATCTATTTTGTTGTTAAACACAGAAGTAATTCTATGGTTTTTACAATCTGTTTGAAAAATGAGCGGAATTATTGAACCCTGTCAAATCTTAAATTACATTATAAAAATCAGAATTATTTTTCAATATTTATTACCAAGATGATAAGTACAATTCTTGTAATTCGACTACGGAAACATGAAGATCACAACAGTTTTCAGCTCAAAATACTAGCAAGTACATACATGGTAGTATTTTAAGCGCTATTACGTAAAAATACCTCATAAATTATAATGCGTTCCAAGTAAATCTTCAAAGAAGTTGTTAGCAGTTGATTATAAAAACATAACCTCAGATTGGATTGTATACGATTGAAGGTAAAACCTCGTTTTCCGAATTGGAAAGTAAATACAATCATCTTTTCGAGAAAGTTTTCCTCAATTTCATTTATGCAACCCTTATTTTTTAGAAGGAAAGAATATTGTTAAATTCAGAAGGCGAATAAAATAGCAATCATAAACAAGCTATGTTCAAATTTCTCGCACCCCAAGAGGACTTTTTCGGCGACGAAAAATCTTTTCACCCTTTAATTTCAGATTTCGTTTTTATTAAAATAAGGAGCGCCCTCTCGTTTGTCCGCGTTGCTCTGGATTCAACATTAAAAATGCATAAATTTGTGAATATAATAATATTTTGATGAAAGCTCGCAGATAGGTTGTGCTTATTTAGTCTTTAATGCAACTTTAAGAGACCGTCCAATTATTCAAGACTCGTAATCTTTTTTGTTTGTTAATAAAATGTGACTTTAACTTATTTAGGAAAAAAAAATAAAAATTCAAATTTTACTTAAGACTTCAATACCGAGTAAATTATATCAGTTATAATAATTAGCGCCGTCTATAATATAATACTTATAGTTCTTTTGAAAATGATTCAAAATGATCTCATGGTCTAAATGGAATCCCTATAACCCTAAATTTAAAAACGACGCTCTACATTTCAACCAAAGATACACACAAAATTTTGTAGGCATACTTCCCTCTACATAGTTACACAAACCACCATTCAAGGTTCAAAAAAGATGCAGAGACAGTTCCCCACTCTTGGTAGAGTTGGGAATATTACACTTTCGTCCGTTTTGCAAAGATTGCAGCTGGGGTTGGACGGAGCGTCATCATTTGCATTTTTATGCTTTAATTAAGCAAACTTCGGAACTTGTTTTGAGGTCAGACGCCAAATGAAAAGATGCTCTTAACGTTATATTTTTCGCGTGCCTTTCAGCGCTGAAAAGGCTTGACGGGCTTTGTTCGTGTAGCGTGTGTTGCTAAGATGTTTCGTATATACCTCGTGTTGTATAGAATGAATCTGTTATACACGTAATGCCTTAATATTATTAAAGAAGAATTTACTATAGTGAAATAGTGATTTTTTTATGAGTTGATATGATTGTATACTGTTTTAGTAGCTGTTTGAAGTACGACATACGTGTTTATATATTATAATTACTGATTATATATCAAATTATCTCGATAAAATTTTACTATAACGATTTTAACAAAACTTCTGTTAAACTAGACTATGAATAAAATTAGATCTCTCTCCAAAAATATTGAAATCGCCTCGGAGAAATCGAGCAATGATCGGAAATTGTATTATATATTCAAAATTATTTATAAAAGAACAGAAAGCTATAACAAAATTTAACCAATTAACCTGTAATGAGAAAAAAACAATTTTTCATTGCAATTATGGTGTCGACCTCATCTCATTAAAAGTCCTATATGAAATTAGGAAAATATTAAATAAGTCACATAAATCTTAAATTTACTACAAGTAGCTAGGACGACATTTCGTACATTTCGAAGGTTTCTCAGTCAAAAAAAAAATGACATTCAATAAATCAAGTATCATCTTTAAATTCACTATTTATTGACACGGGTCACATCTTATGTTTGACGTGTATAGTTCGCTTTGCGCTCCCCAGATACGCAATTTTCGAAAGAGGTTGCTTGTTTTAAGATGAAACGTTGGATTGCAGCCTCGCTTCTTTTATGACATCTTGACGACAGCCGCGTTGTTATACACTTAGTTACATTTGTATGTCTGGCAAATGTTGAAATGGTTTTGGATGGTTTTAAAACTTTTCGACATATGTTTCTTTAAAGTGTATTTTTGGTTTGTTTTTGTCTAAAGGTATGAAATGTGTCTACTTTAGAATTAATACTACCATAGCAGTAGTAATGTTAAAATTCGGACGATCGCGAAACGTTCCAACTGAATCCTGAGACGTCAGTTAACAGTAAGACTCAATGTCTTTCTGAGGTTGATTACAGATGTACATATCCGGCAGTGGTTATTTGATATTAAAGCTGGATCTTCGATCCCTATTTCTGTACTTAAAAAAAACCAATAACCCAGCACAAAATGTAATCACCAATTATAAAGGAGTTCGGGATACAATTTTCCTAGACGTAATTTGGTTAGACGCAAATTTGCGTAGACGTAAATTACATAAATAAATAGATTGATTAATGACACTTAGATTTTAATTGAAGTGCATATTAGCATCACTTTAATTACTTAATTATTCAATTTTATAACATATGGTTTATGTAAATAACTAATTTAAACAAAAATCAAATAAACTTTGGCCTTCACACGACACCATTTAATTTGCGTTACTACTAAAACCATAACTCGTACTAATAAATCTTCGCTTACAAAAAGGGTAGTTCTGAAACCGTCTAAAACTCCGGCCACTCTAAATCTTAGGGCCTTAAGTATAAAATTCTTTGAACATTTCAAAGTGTTACCGTACAAAATGCAGCCGATTATAATTTTTACGACGCGTCCGAATCGTAAAGGCAGATCTTAACAATGTAAATTTTATTAAACAGTTGTAAAATATATTGTAATTATACATGGTTTTATGGTCCGGTGAGTATTGTGACGAAGTTAGGATCGCTACATTACGTGATGCAACTGAGACCACTTATTGAAAGCAACAAAAAATTTAAAAAATATTTTTTTATTAGAATTGCTTATGTTATGTCTGTCTAATGTAACGTTATGCATTATGTTTTAAGTCAATTAAAAAAAAAGTACGGTCATAGATATTTTGGCTTCTTTTTTGTAAAATGAATTTAACTTAATCTTAAGAAATTAGTATAAATATCTGTATTTAATCTGAAATAGGATAGAAACCACAGGTAGCTATGTAAAAGCTACCAAAAATATTTCATGCCATCAATCGTAGACAAACTTTAATATAGAAATTAAGTCTTTTTAAAATCAATTAAGTTCTACAATTTTAAAATGTGCTTAAGAAAAAAATGAATAGCACTTAAAATTGATTATAAGATTTTAGCTAACAATTAATGTTTTCACAATAACTTATAACAAGTGTAGCAAATTGTTTAATGTCAATCATAATATAGAAAACCATAAACTCTTGATAAACATTTTGTTTCTGTTATTTTGAAACGAAAATAAATGAACACAAATTTATGTGTCCCTAAACTGTCCTTCTAATTAAAGTCTCATGGCAGTCTTAATTTGAAACCAATATATCTGTCAGTAAAAAAATACAAATAACTGAATGTTGAACTTTAAGTCGTAAGTATAAGAGCTTGTCTTTGATTACTTGACGGTAAATATATGTTTGTAAAAGGATTATATTCAGTGTTTTCGAAATTTGTCACCTCCCTTTTGGGTTCGGGTTTTATGGCGAAGTTATTTCTTTTTTATTTATAAAACGTTAGAGCTGTTGGGGATCAAATTTCGTTTGATTATAATCATATATTTTTATAATTCGCTTTTAGTACTTACCACTATTTTGTTTGATGTATAGTCACGTAAACTAACTTTGTAGCTTTATTGTGTAGGATTTTTAATATCATTGTACATATTATATTATGTGGAAAATTCAGCAAGGCTTAAATGGCAGTTTAAAAAAAATGACTAACCGTTATTTCCTAAAATCGAATCTGTATAAATCTGATACTAAGAACCAGTATTAAAATACTAGATAGTTAATAATAATTACAAACTTATTTTTGTGATAAATATTTAATAAAACGTACAATTTATTAATTTTATTTACTTTTCTTTTCTTAATTATATGAAACCTCTTAAACAATTAGCTACATTTTCTTACAGCTAACGTAACAATCATTATTTTGTTTAATGTGTTAAAAATCCCATTTCGAAACGAAATTACTATCAGGCGATTTGAAGAAATCCCTATAAAACAATAAAACTTAACATTACTTTCGGGAGCAGGAAAACATTAAGAAGTCGTAAAACGTCAAGGGACTCAATAAAAATAGAAGTAGCTGTTTTAAATGGGGTGCAGTCGTGGACTAAGTAATTGCTTAGACGCCTAATCGGTGTATAGGTATAATAATTAAACTGTAAAGGATTGTGCTTGTGCACTTAGATAATTAAAAATAACTAATAAAACCCGACTACTTAGAAATCACAGTATATGTGACTGTTTGTTTTATTTTCGCCCTAAAGTGGACACTGACTGGCTGTTACAAATAACGTAAAATCAATCATGTAATAATTACAAATTTAATAAAATACAATGCATAAACAATTAATGAAATAAAATGAATTAATAACTAGATAAAAATAAAATTGGGACCGCTGATGGTCTCGTAAGCGCGCGATATAACGTTAATAAAACCACGTTAACATAACCAAGTACAATATATTGTATTAGCGGTCTATTTCATTATTTTGTCAGTAAACAATAAATTATCCGTATTTAGCCCTAAAATAAAGCCGTCTTACAAATACGAAATGCGATCATAAAAAACAGAAGGAAAATATTGTTAAAGGTAAAACGTTATTACGAGTAGGTACCACATAATTACAAGGCAAATCTTACGATATATATGTTTACCAAAACTAATTAGCGAACAAATTTGTTAGCGCCTATACAGGTCTTAGGGTAAAAACAACTATTAATGCCTAGTTCTGATATACAAATTTCGACTTTTGCAAAAATGAACAATTGTTTTTACCCATTTTTTCTATTGCGCCTAAAATTTTGGAAGCCCCTAATAAATAATAATAGTGTTATGGTAAAGTATTTCAGTTCCAATAATATTATATATATAATACATACGTGTTAATTATTTGCCTTCTTGTCGCAGGTTTAGGTTTAAAGAATTTATTCTCAAATAAGACTAATACGTCACTTCTATGAGAACAAAGATTGACATCAAATTAATTT
>DWPF01000050.1:0-16616 GCA_018251575.1 Cecropterus bathyllus | reverse complement strand
GGCGACCATCTCAGTCCTCGGGAGTATTTTATATGAAGTTGATTTTATATGAACCACTTGCCATCAGATGGATTGCATGCTCATTTGCTACTCCATCTGGTAAAAAAGAAGTTTCACTCTTCAAAGACGAATGGCATCTATAAATGCGCAGTTGGCCAGGACGAAGGCAACTCTTCGCATTCTAAATTCGTCTACCATGAAACTCCAACCAACAGAGGAGTAATGTCAGTTTGACGTTAAAATGAAATCTGCAGGAGATATAAATGTATGAAACTACACATTTTTTTCTGTAGTATTTTTTTTTGTACACATGAATCCACGAATTTTTAAATGTATTGAATCGAAATAAGCTACATACAATATAGGTACATTTTGACTATTGAATCGACTAGAACTTTATATCCCATATAATGAATATATTTCATAACAAGTACTTAATTTGGTAAGAATGTCAAAAATGCCCACCTTTTAATAACCCTACGATAGCAGTCAGCGTTTATTATGAAAACCATAATGAAGAAAAAACTGTTTTGCATACGTAAATGGAGATCGGAATTAATCATTTTTTTCACTGATGAATATGGATTTTTGGAATGTCAACTAATTTGTTATTTATATTTCATGCATAATAACTCTCTCTATATATAGATATCAAGTGGTGTTTTATCTACTATTAATTAAATTGTATACATTTTTACATTCTTTTCTGTAAAAAAAAAACCGTCTGTACCTAATTACCTACGCAGTGATCTTGTAATAGTATTTCTTATAAAAGAAAAAGAGTGTGGTTAAACACTGTAAGAAATTTATTTAAAAAAAGTAAATTGAAACAAGCATAATTCCCAAATAAATAACACGAATCGGAGGAGAAAAGTAGGCAAATTTCCAAGATGGGTAATATACGGTCGTATTGTACAATATTATTTATTTCTTTTGTACAACAGCTCCATCAATGGGGCTGATTGGCAAAATCTTGATAACATGCCCCTCTAAGTGCTCTTGTCCTTACAATGACTCGCACAGATTTCCCTGATTACAGTTGCATTTGATTGCCTCTTCTGTTACTTACAAAACCCAAAACATTTGCTCAATTACCACGCGGGCCCTAATTGGATTTATTGTCTGTATTTACGCGGTATTCTGATAAAATCCAATGATTTATTACCGCAAAATACCTTCATTTTTATTGGGTTTGTTAGTACGTCTTAATTAAAAATTATAACGTGATAATAAATAATTTTATTCATCGACAAATTATATTGTAGCTTCGAGGGAGTTACGAGCAATATGTTTACATTTGCCATTCACATTCAGACGTAGACAACTACCCAACCAAGTTCCTTTATGCTATGAATATTTATACGTCAGCGGGCAGTCTCATTGTGAAATCGTATTGATACCCCTACAGGCTTTAGAATAATTATTACTTTGCAGATTTACGTAAACATGACTTAATATCTTTGACCATAGAACGTTAGAAGTGTCTACTTGTCGTCTTAATGCAAATTACGTTACTTATCATATTCTTAAAACACTGTCGAACCATGTTTATTCTATCTCCCAATTTTGATCTCCCTTTAAAACTTTAAACAATGTTAGTAAAGTTTGGTGGATTGTACGTTTTATACATGAAGCAATATACCTATATATATACCGAATAAGGTACGGTATGTGTGTTCTTCTGCGGTATTTTCCTTCGCCTTTAAAAGTAGAGATAATTAATCAGTAACAGGGAGATGCAGTACACACTTTTCTTTCCAACATGGTTAAGATTTCAGTGACCTTGGTTTTTCCTCACAACTACTATGACTTAATGTCATTTAAAAAAATGAAGTAGCCAACAAACGTTAGTCCACTTGATGGTCAGCGGTCACTGCCGTCCAATCAGATCTGTCACCAACCTCATATAGAACAGGGGTTGTATCTAAAGTCTCATAAATGCCTTACTACTCTTGAGGTCTGAGATGATCACCTCATATATAAGTGGGCCGTCAACTACACACTTTCGATGAAACCCAAGAATTGATACATGCTAGAACCGGTGAATCAGTGGTTCCTCGCCGGTCGAACCTATTCGTTTTACCACCTGGCGATTAAACTATTCGTCAATCATAAGTTATATAAACATCAGTGACATTGCTGATGATTTATGATTTGCTGATAGATTATTTAATGATCTTCCTCTCATAATGGGATTTGGTTATGGGTATATGTATAGAGATATCAGGTGCACTGGATACTCGGTTATCCCTATAAAATTCTAAATGTAAAAAATATTTTAAAGGGACCCCATGTTGTTGAATTCCAGAGGCATCACTGCAACTTCTATTTCTATCTTAAACGGTAAAGTTAGGAAACGCTGAGTTCTGTTTGACGACCCACGTTGTGGAGCGGTCGCCATACCGGTCTGACACACACTGGGTCCCGAATTCGATCCCCGGCCAGACAAACATCTGAATTATGAATTAAGATTTCCGTTCTGGGTCGGGGAGTTTGTGTGTCCATGGCACGTATGACACAGGCAAAAATCCTACTGTGGGGCTATGAGTGTAGAAAGCGTTTATGTTTCCTGCAATCAGTAACTGTTTATGTTTTTGCTCATGCATTACAATGCACTTCACGTTTTTGTTATCGGTTTCGGTTATACCTTGCAAAGTACTTTGAAATGACGAAAACATAAACAATGATCGTTTAAAGAGAACATAATAAACTCGTACTAACGGCACTGGTTTGATACCTAGCATGACTTAAACCCCCAGATAGGGTTCGGTTGGTTGGTTGGTTGGATTGGTTAAAGACGGTAGCCATTTTCTGTCAGGCGGATTGCATGCCTGTTTTGTACTTCTGTCTAGAAATACATAAACGTTCTTAAAAACGGCTTACAATGAACACAATAACACAATCAAGTCGAAATGCGTTTCAAGTGGACCTGTTAGTAAATAGCTCCAAATCCCATAGGAAAGCTAAGCAGTCTGTATCTAAGCGTTCAATTAGTCGTGGTTAGGTTGTCGTGAGGCTCTCAATGTTCGTTTTGGAACGATTGGACAATTTCGAGAATGGAGGTAATTTGTCGCGTCGATTCGTGGCGGCGGCGGCTTTGATCGGTTTTTGTGGGCGGCCGGCGACGGTCGATTGGCCCCGCTCGCTACCCGCTAGTTGAATTACCTTCCATTGTACTCGACCAAGTACTCTGTCATGAAAGGTGAACTTTCCGACCGGTTAAATGATCGATCGCGTTATATAAACTATGTATGCTCTACATAAATTGGAGGAATAGCCGGTGAATTTAGTACCTCCATCCATCAATTTAGTACCTATTGGTAATAATAAACAAATTTACCTACTGTTTTTTTTTTATCTAAAATTGTAAAAAAGCCGATTGATACAGATAGCAGTGATTCAGATATTTTATCTAAAAATACCCTAAGTTGGTTATTTTATTTAAAACGTAATAAAACATTTTCATTTCTACAATTAAGTACAAGCAAAGTCAGTGTTCGAAATTCAACTGCCAACAATTCGAAAAAGAAACAATAATAGAAACATTGTTTGTAAAATACTTAGTTGTAAAATTTGTATAAAGAAGTAATTTTACTTCATATTTCTGCCATAATAACAGGTAATCATACACAGGTTTTTTTTTTATTGGATCATACACAGTTTTTGTTTTTTTCAGTGGCGCCTTAATTTTCGAAGTGTCGCTTTCCCTCTTTTCATAAAATTAATGCTTAACGTATTTAGCTAAGCAAGCAAGCAGTTAAACCACAAGTTTTAATGTGACTCGAGTAATAATGTTATATTTTTTGTACCCTTACATAAAATAATTAATATAAGCACTTGTATAAACACCGGATTTAAACTGTTCAATGCGTTTTATGGCTGGATGAATTGCGTTTTTGTGTACCAATACCGCAAATCATCAAAAATACGAGTCGAATTTAGAGCAAAAAGGGCTGAGTCGGTGCAATAGTCATCGTTTTATATCCAGAGTCCGTTTCGAATCGTTTCATTTCCATTTGGTTTTTGTTGCGGCATGTGGCAACACCGGCGTGCTCTGTCGATCTCTTATTATTAATTACCTTCTTTTATGCCTACACACTTCTATCGATCGTGTTGATTAAAATATCCAAATAATAGACCCGCATAATGACTTATAAATCATGTAAAAAATTGATAGGCACTGACGCACTGAGTCGGGATCAATTAAACGATCTTGTCCGAGTGTGCATGTGCTCAAGTCTTTGTTATGAACATGAGTTTTTCTATTTTCGTTTCACCCACCCATTTATCGGCCCTTTGAGATCCACTGCTAAAAATTGACGTCCTTTGGAGGTTTTTGCCAGTAGTCACCGCGCCAGGCATACGTGTTGGCGATGGCAAGGGGTCTTTATGTTAAACAAGAAGATGTTGCCGTCCAACTCCTCGATTTTGTTTCTTGGTCGCCTTTTACGACATCCACGAGAATTGGTGCCGGTATTCAGAATCGACACCACACGGGACCTTTCGTTTAGCGTTATTCAAATATTAGAAGTTTCGATCAACGTTTCTGGGACTATTACAATAAGTTTACTTTTGACTTTAAACGACAGAATCAAAATAACTAACAAGCGATGGTTAATAACATTAAATCTTGCGCACTCTACCCGGCAACCGTATAATAAGAGGTTATTAAATCGCGCACGCACCGAGTCTTCTGATGCGCGGGCGCCAGCCGACGTGTATAAATTGCTCAATTTGGTTTCGAGCAAATGGCATATTAAATAATTATCGCTTATCATGTACGGGCGAACGTTCGGCTCCTTGAGTACGCTCGCTTGATATCCCGACGGGGGATCGCATGTGCTACGTACGCATATGCAATTAAACATCACCGCTCTTTTCGTGACTACGTTTTCCTTTGTCGTTCTTGTAACTACATGTTTACATTAAACTTGATTTGTGTTCGACTATTTTTAAACGAGGAAACATTAATATCTTCATAACATGGCGATGGGCTGATGGCGTTAATCGTTCTAGCCACCTTATAAACGTGTTCAACACTTTAACTAAGGTAGGTATATTAGTCATTTTAGTTTTTCAGATTTAACCTATATTGATAAATTTATTACACTTTAACACAATAAGCAGGTACACATTTATATGATTGTTATGAAAATGTTTGTTTTTACATAACATTTAATACAGGTATTTCTATTATATAATACAATTATTTTTCATCTATCCGTTCATCAGCCCTAATTGACGTAGACGTCACCGCGCTTGGTATGCATGTTGGTGATCGCAGTAGATGCTGATGTTACACAGAAAAACGCATCCGTCTATCTTCAGGGTTATGCCACTCAGTAGCCTACGACATCCACTGCAAGCGAGAGAGTGATGCTATTCAAGACCGGCATCACTGAGTATTTCATCTTTCCACAGGCTTAAATTTCTTCTGCTAGGTCTTACCTCTTGCCGGTGCGTTCCATTGGAGATCACGGAGTGTAAGCGTCAAGGAAGGCCACCGAGGGGTTTTAGTGGGTAAAAATCCGGCATAACCCGGAGTCTCTTCCAAGGGTTCGGTGTTCTTTTTTGAAGGTTCTCCTCTTCACCAAGAAAAGGTCTTACCTCTTATAAAAAGTTTATGTTATTATAGTTCACCTGGTTCACCTTATTGGTAGTGCCTTTTGATGCAGTAAATGAATAAGGTCACTGCTGCGCATCTGACATATCCTGCATAGGTTAGTTAGGTACCATAGTGAATAGATAACTTAAATAAAATAATATGGGTACAGGTAAATAGATACTTAGCGATAGGTATCTACGAATAGTATATTTTTTTTTTAATTTTACAACTGTTAAGTAACTAGACAACCAATATAATTGTTAGGTTTAATGGTTTCTTTAATAACCAAGGTACATTGTTTGAGTCAATGACAAGTCGAATTTGATCACGAGTTATTTGATTGACTATATAAATTGTATAAAGTTAACCTCCATTTTTTATTTACAAAATCAACAAGCTAAAAAATAAACAATATTTCTCGTGACGTGAAATTCGGATACAAGGATATGAAAAGATTGATTGCAATTTTTTTTATCCAATTGTGCACGATAAAATTTGCTATTTCACGCTGTAACTGGATTCGAAATTTCACGACTTTTGTGCAATGAGTCATGAGAATATTTTTTTATTTATGAGAAATTATTTCGGTCATATTTATAAGTAAAGTTGATGAGTTGGCATAGAATATGAACTTAGTATGTTTGATTCATTATTTTGACTGTCATACTGCTTGTTGAAAACATATGATTCATATGTATTCATATGTTCATTTAAACATGATATGCGCTATATATATATATAACCATGATCCTCCTATATTCAGTGCTATGTATCGGTCATATTTCATACCATCGTTTACGAATCTTATAGTGAAATATTTATATCTTTTTTTATACAAGAAGTTTTATTTTATTATTTATAGGTACGTAATTATTGTGATTTTCCTAATTGATAGATCAAATATTTTTCTGTAGTTAACAAAATATTGTCTAATATTAAGCCGTTAATACTAAAAAAGTTTAAAAGGATTTTTTGTAAAATGAGTGAGTGCAAATATATATATCCTAATAAAAGTATCGTTAAGGAACATTATTTTTAATGAAGGGTGTTACACTTTTACCAGAAGCATTGACGGTGGAGTATTTTGATCAAAATATGTGAATTTAAAGGCAATACCGAGCCAATCAGAGGGCTCCTTTACGGCTAATTATTATTAGCTCGCTATCGATTTGTAAGGTCGACTGTACAATCATACAGGTAGACATATATACAAAACGAAAACGTTTCGAATCGAAATCTAATTTCAGTTGAATCGTCGCGGCAAAAAGTCGATCAGATCCGATTATGTCGGCGGCTCATAGGGAAGATATCAATAGTCATGGGATCTGGGCTCGGAGCCGAATTAATTATGTGCCCAGTAAGAGAAAAGGGCAAAAGGTGAACAGGTGAGCGCCCTTTGTACTTTCGGAATAATGCGTAACTATTATTTGTAATTGTTACCTTCGTTTTTTTCTACTTTTCATTAATGACGCTTTCTTCCAATTTAAGTTAGCAACATTCGTTCATTCGTTCATTGTTTATCTTTGGTAATCACGGAACAATGGAAGAGTCAGGGTAAATTCTTTAGTAAACTTTCATAAGTAAGTTAATTCTTAATTCTTAATATGAAACAAGAATATATTATGACACTAATTTATATTCATTATTTATTGAATTGTAAGCTTTATTGTCAAGTGTAGACTTGATCTCTACTTACAACTTTTCGACATAAGTAGAGAAAGTAAAAATATTATATTTTACTATCGAAGGCATCGCAGGAAAAAGGGTTAGTTCTAGAGTTAGTATCATATAAGTACGTATTATGGCCAAATAGGTACATTAAATAGAAGAAATTGTGGTGATCACAAATAAATTGACATGATATTTCATTTTATCTTTAAGTCATAATCCATCTGTTTTACAACAGAGATTCGAAGTGTTAATAAATTCTGTATTTATTAAATAAAGTTAATAATCCATCAGAAGAGTATAATAAAAATTACGATAACTTCACGTGATTATTTTATTGAAAAGCAAGTAATCATATAAATGAAATAATCCATGATTCGCATTATCGCGTGACCAAAGTAATGTGCGAGTTAGTGGGGTTTCTTATATATATTCAATTATTCATGAATTTAAAATATTGATTGCTCTATACATATTGCTAAATTATGCATATTCTGATAAGATAATCTTTAAGGAAAGTAATACAGTGAAGAAAGAAATATTTATATTAATGAATAATTAATAAACATATTCTTTTTTTAAGACCTGTTATGTGGTCGAAAAGAATGCTGAGGAAATATTAAAATATTTCAAGTATAAAAGATATAAAATCATTTTTTATCAAATTAAAAACAATGTATTCCTAATTATGCTAAAATACACTGCCTAAGAAATGCTTTACCTTGATTGATAGTAGTCTATCTCATTTTGCTATCATGTGCCTACTGTAACTAATTGTTTATCAATACAATATCAATACAATATCGTATCGACATTAAGCTTTTTAACCGACTATGTCAGAAGGAGGGTAATATTTTTCTTATTAACGGCTTGACAGATCGTGACATATTATTATGACAAATTCAGATTCTTTATTTCTCATGCATATTTTCTAGGTCAGGTCTTCCAAATTAATGTTAGTACAATATAATATTAGTGCAATATAAAATCTTCATAATATTAAATATCTTCATAATTTAAGATTTTATTTATCTCATTAATATATTGGCTACAAATATATTTAATTATCTCTCGGATCTAAACATCTTAATCTTTCGTCCTTCAAAACACATATAAAAGAGCGTTTTATTAATAAATGTTATTACAATATTAACGATTTTTTTAATGATAAAAAGATATGTTGACATAATTTATTTTTAATTATTGTAAAATTAGTGTATGATAACATAATATAATTAATTGTATCAATGATGTTGTTAGATAGATAATAATAATTTTAATAATTAATGAATAATAGAGTTTAAAATTATATAAATATTGCACGCCCACAGGGTATAGGTATACAGAGAAACAATACTTATATATATAATGGTATATGCTCAGATGAAATAAAGACGTAATTGCGTTTTCTGAAATAACAAAAACAACATTTAAAGCCTTTACTTCTAGTTTAAATAATATTATACTTTTATTTACATTAAGCTGGAGAATATTTTCCACGATTTTCTAAATATCCCATAATCTAACTTTTACCTTCTAAAATTAATCGTCGGTGACACTCACGTCACGCTCACAGCTAATAGTTCCATAGAGTACACGCATGCACCCTCTTCGGGAATTGCAATATAATATGCTTATAATTACAGAGACGGAAATATTATTGTCATTATTATACAATAATTTAAAAATAATAGTAATAATAGAGATAATTGTAACTCACATATTCGGTTTGCAGAGAGAGATAGGCTATAACTATAATTTTGAACTGAAACTGAAGGTAGTTTTTAAGCAGTCAGGTTTTTTTAACAATGTATTTTGTTTGATAAATATGTAAGCAGGTGCTAATTTGACAAATAAATGTATAATTTTGAGTAAATACTTATAATTTTCGATAAATGTTTGTAGAGTATGTGAATGAAATACTGTATATTTTTGTATAGTTCTGTTTCGACTTCTCCTTTACTTCAAAAAACATATTTTTATAAAACCGAATTAAAATGAAATACGTTTATTTATGAGTTAATGACTAAATAAAGATTAATGGAAAATGTTCAAGGCTGCTACGACGTTGCAAGGCGAAATTAGTTGTAATCCAAATAACTATAATAATCGTTAAAACTCGACTCTAGACTAAAGGCCATTTGTGGTATTTCGAACAGGTTACTGCCCAAATTTTAACGATAGAAATATGAAGTTATCCTGGTTATTAAAACAAACCATACATATTGAATTAAATTAAAATACTTATTCTAATTTAACAATGTCAACGCGAATTTGTTTGTTTCGTAAGGTCTTCACATCTCAACTAAATAAAAAAAAACATTCATAGTTCATTAAAAATTAAAACAAAAATAATTATGATCATGATAAAATTCAATACACACACTGCCAGCGTCCAGACAAAAAAAAACCCACTAGCGATTACCCGCGTCTACGGTCGTGGGAATAAGCAAGTTGTTTTTAAAATATTTATTTTAGAAATGCTTCCATAAATAATAAATAATATATATAAAGTATTACTAAATACACTGTTGTACTACTACTGTACTGTACTACTATTGTACTGTACTGTAGTTTAAAAATGTGATGGCATTTCTATGATTGATACAAATACATATACGCATTACAAATGTGGGAACATCCTGCGTAACTGTCTACGATTCGTACATTAGACATCAACGCGATGACACTGAGTATCTACTTGCCTCATATGTTGTTGCTTTTATAGGTGACATTTTTAAAACACGTATGCACAAACAACAACTGATATGATAAATATTATGTACATTTTGAAACGTGTTTTTCATATATGAATCGGTCTATATTTTTCCCTGTCATAGTTATTACTGATTAATAATGTCTGCCAAGAATATATGTACGAGAAGAAGTAAATCCGTAGACGATTAATGTTCATATCGACAGATATATATAGCAAAAATATATCATACCTGATTTATTTATTTATATGTATTACTTTAAAGTCTAATTAATAAAGCAGCCCCAATTTTCAGTCATTTATTTTTACATTTTAGCAAAGTATCTCAACAAATAAATCTACTTATAAACAATAACCAAAACATTTATTGCATTCTTTATTCAGTCCATTTGAAATAACATTAAAACGTTTGTATTTAATGGAAGTTAGAGTCAGAAAGCGTGATTATTAATAAACGATTTTGGATCCAACAATAATCGCAGGCGATAACCGGAAAATTGTGTTCAGTGATGCAAAGAAGCAGGCGCTCCACTTTTCGTTTGAATTTCAAAATCATTTGCTTTTGGTTCCGAGTAAACTTTTATGATATGCTTTTTACTAAAGTTTTTAGTATCTTAAAAGCACTATTTTCCTCATTTAGTGTCTGCGTTAAATATTTTATTCGTTGAATTTTTTACTGGATTTCAACAGCTTTGTGTGAATTTATCTCTAGTAAGTTAAATTTCGCTACCATTTAGGACGTCACGTTTTTTAATCATGACACGGAAGCGTTGGTACTTATATCTATTAAACTGAAGTCTAGAGGCTACTGAAGTAAATTGCAATTACCTAATATTATATAACTAACCATGTTTCTTCATCGTCATCAACTTATTACTGTACTACTGCTGAGAAACAATCTCTATCGAAAATGTATGTTTTTTAATTTACAAACGAAGTAACAAACGAGCATGCAGTTCAACTAATGGTTAGTGATCACTACCACCTTTGGAGATCTCAATAATCCATATACAGAACACGCAATCCTTCTAATGTTGAGTTTAATTTGTAACCAATTTTACATGATTAACCTGACGAAAAACTAGCTTTGTTATGGGGTAAGAGCAATAGCGGTGGCTAGCGAAGAAAAAGGATGGCGAGTGTCTAAAATTTTCTTTGATACAATCGACAATATCGACAATAAAGCGTAAAAGATTTTGTTTAAAGATTTTTTCTTTTCTCGCAAAATTAATCTTTATGTTAAGGGAGGGTCCGGGCCCTGGAATGAACGTCCACAACGCACTGTCTCTGTAATGTGGATACTGATACTTAACTATTCCCTAAAGAATATGGCATGGCCGCAAAGCTGCTGAAGAATCAACTGTGGCGCCTCCGCAGACGAAATCATAATGTTCTAACACCTTTAAAATGTGTGTAGGTTGGTAAAATGAGTAGTTTAGAGCTTTAGAGATAGACTACCAACCTAATCAGGTGAGATTTCATATACTTTACAGATCTTTGAGGTAAATATACAGGAATCTCGGATTTGTAGCGTAGAAGATGTAGGTACCTATATATTACACATGCTAATCTTATTTATTGTTCACCACTTGTGAAGTTAGTAGGAATATATATCATAATTTTGCTTTCACTCTTCCTACATCATACATCAAATTATCATACAGGCGGAAAGATTTCAGTTCTATGATGCAACATGTACACGATATAAAGAACTATCACCATAGATAATCAAAAACACAAAGTGTAAATGAAGTGACTTGTGAATTAATTCATTATAAAACACACGTACATAAATGAATAACTAATTTTATATCAAGTGAATTTAATAGGAAATGTTTTTAAATATATAACAGTTGTTTGGATTAAATTATACCAGTAGGTACATTTTTATTTAATTCCATTGGCGATAAAATACTTTTAAAATTAATTTTATGTTACCTGGCATTAAATTACGTTCTTGTAATGCAAAAATAATAAAATGGTGTAATTTGAGTGAATTACACTTTGTAGTGTCTATTGTTTGTGCAATGTACGCAAGGGTTCCTCGCGCCATCTGGTGGGCTCGCTTAATAACTCCGATGTCCCGTAGAGGCATTGTCCGACGTAATTTGTAGCTTGCGCTCACTCCCAAAAAACATTCAGATAAATAATAACGTTATTTAATTTAACGAAATAAATTCAAACGTAGCGACAGTGGTTGATGTTGTTTTCGAAAGAATGATTTTTTTTTGTTTGTTTATCTTGTGGTGGTCACAGGATCTGTATATACGGTGGAGAAGTGTAAGGTGCAATAGGCTGACGGTCGTTAAATATTTCTACGCTTAAGACGGATATATTTGTATATATTTTCACCTGTAACTTTCTATTAGAACGCAAGGATTTAAATTGTTATTTGGTAAAATGACCATATATAACGTGTATGACATAAATATATAATGTGAATTTACTTTGTGTTATTATTTCTCTATCTTATGATTCCGCTAATTGAATACCTAAACACAATGGCGCCCGATCTTTTGCTTTCACGAAAACGAAACTGGTTAAAACAACTTGCGTGGGGTGCAAGTTGTACAGGAACAATCCTTAAACAGGGAACGTTGAAAATTCTTCTGCACCGTCGCACTTAGTGTCATCTGTTTTGGATAGAAAATTTTGGAGATAACCTTTCAGCTCGTTCTCTTATAGAATTGAATTCAGTTGGGTACGGAACGCGGGAGCGCTCGGACGCCATAACATGACGCGAATGTAACATCGTTATAGACAATTCCCGTACAAATGTATCCCGTGTTAATATAAAGATATTTCAGTCACATGTTGCATATATTAATAAGAAATAAGTATGCGCTTTTTTAATAACTACCGCCAGTTTAATCAAAGTTATTGAACTTTTTCAAAGCAGTGTTAAGTGTGTATAAGTGTTAATAAACTTTAGACGACAACAGTGATTTTATTAATTATTGAAAAGTGTTCATCTATTTTTCTTCTGGTATAGTTTAGAAGTTGAATATTTGTATGCTTCATAAAATATTAGATTTCGATCACGGTGAGAAAAGTTTTTCAGTCTCCATCGTACACGCGGCATTAAAAAGTTTTATTAGTTTCTTCCGTTCGTCTTTCTAACAAAAAATAATATGCTCTTTATGAGATTCCTTTCTCACTTATAAATAAATGGAATGTCATAGTGTTCCTATCATTTCTTTTTAGTTCTTAGTTGCTATTAGATTCAAATAATTTTATTAAAAAACGGAAAACTCGTAGGTAGGCAAGTTTAAAATAATTTACTGCTACATAAAAAAAATCTAATTAAGACTGCCAAATTTAAGAAAAACAATTACCTAATTATATTAAAAACCTAATAACAGTAATTTCTTAATATAATAATAATTGTGTATAAACATGGTTTTTACACAATTATTATTATTTTAAGAATGCACCGCCTTTTGCGCCGACTTAATTCTTAAGTTTTAAATACTTTCTAAAGTAAAGTTGATTTTATTCAATTGTCGTATATTTATTTGTATGTGACTGCATTAATATGTATAAGAAATGTCACGCAGTATCGGTCTTATAGCACTCTCTCTCTCTGTCTTCATGGTAGGTGGTAAAATTCTTTGTGGTTTGACTCCGGAAGCACTACCGCCACACCTATGTCTGCCTAATGACAGTAAGGTGTGGTAAGGGAGACATACTTTTCCGAGGCATTCCATCTTAGACCTCAGGTGTAGCAACGCATTTGTGGCTAACCTTAGGTGAGACTTTGATCTTACCTAGAGTTGGTTACAGATGTCCATGGGCATCCGCCCATGGACATCTGTAACCATTGTGATGTATATATCATTAATTAAAAAAAATGGCGCCTGCAAATAGGGGGAAAAGGGGGAAGGGCTGACTTTTTTATTATAACGACAATAGGTATTATAGGTATCAAATGAAAGCTAGTAAACAGACTATTCTAAAACTTTTACTTAACTATTTTGACAAAAACTTAAATAAAGCGTTAAATTAAATATATTGTTATGAACAAAGATTGTTTTAAGCAGTCGAATTTTTTGTTTTAATATGTTAACAATGTCACTAGTTATTTAATCTTTATTTCTTTCGGACTTTGGGTGCTAATTTTATTTTTTGCATTTTACTTTATAAAAAAAGAATTACATGCAATTTTAAATAGATCTTGATCCTTTAATTATATTTATTAGAGATAAACTGATAAGTGTACAAAGACGTCTCGCCTGTTCAGAATATGATTCTGATAATATGGTCTGATATTAGGCGCGCTTTGCGATTATTTGTTAAAGGGTTTTTTGCCAAACATCAATGCACTAGGTATTGGGAGATAATGGTTTGAAACCTGTTAAGCATTCTAAATTATGTTTATTAACAGAGCAGTAGATAGGTAGACTAATAAATCCTTTGTAGGCAAAAAACAGAATGAAGCAGTTGCCTCTTCCCGTGGGAGCCTTGAATAGCGAATGAGGTATGGGAAAATAATAACATGGGCATCACGAAGGGGGATTAGAGGCAACCCCTCTAGTAAATTTTAAAAAATCATTGCAAAAAGGAGCAGTTGACGCACCCCACGCAAGTTTTTGAATTATAAAATGTAATCATTTGAGGAATAAGTCGTTATCATTAACCAAAATGACTTTAAGTTTACAGTAGGGAAGAAGTCATTGTGACAACAGGATGGCCGGGTCGGAACAAAGGCATTGACCGCGAAAAGTATACTCAAGTAACCGGAGATTCATTAAAATGTGTCAGTTTAATAAATACAACTTTTCTCGTCATAAACTTTTGTGGAAATAATCAATTGTACTAACAACGCAAAATACTCCATTTATTTTCACAGAACATTACGTTTTGTTTCGTTTCTCGTGAATGGCTGAAACTATGTTTACAGCTTCCTTTGAATACTATTAGCATATTCTTTTAGATTCTATGTAAGTTATATTCCGGGAACTGATAGCGTGTTTTATTTACTTCTATTTTATTTCAATTAAAGTTACTTTTAACTTTCTTTTAATTTGGAAAAGTTTATCAAATTATGTCTGCATGTATTTTTACTTGTATATCCATAGAATGTGAACTTTTTAAATCGTCTAGTATTTATGACATGGACACGAATCAAATAATAACATGCATATTAATAAAAGGACGGAGCAGTGATAGCCGAATGGATGAAACTCGTTCGGGCGTCCGGGGTTCGAATTCCAGGCTTGTACCACTAATTTTTTTTTAATTATGTGGACATTACAAGTTAATTATCAGTGCTTTACGGTGAAGGAAAACATCGTGAGGAAACCTACACACCTGAGAGTTCCTTGAAAAGTTCTCAAAGGTGTGTGAAATGCCAATTCGCACTTGGCCAGCGCGGTGGACTATGACCTGAAACTCTCCCAATCTGAGTAGACCCAACAGTGGGACAATAATGGGTTGACGGTATTAATAAAAGAAATGCCATAGCGCTTGAAGTGCAGAAGTTAACCTATCTACGCAGTTAGATGAATGACCGCTAGTGATGAAATTTCTTGCGAGCTTCCGCGTTAGCAGAGCGTTAGCTTCCCCGAGGGCAAGTTATTCGTAGCAGCGTTATCATTATTGTATGGCAAAAGTTGGCCTTGTTAGTGACCTAATGAGTGAATAGAAAACATATGTCAAAAGACGCTCACTAACCCATACTCTCCTTCATGAATCCACATTGGACCAGTAGTAGTTCATGGCTCCTCCAGTTGCAGGCCCGTCTCTAGCAATAATTCATAAAGCAGATTGCATCAAACTACTATATAAATTAGTTTCAAAGAACTGTTTATTAGTATAGCGCAAAAAGTAGTTGTAAAATAAAAAAAAAACATTTCTTTTTTTATTCGAGTTCTAAAGTTCCAAACAATATCCGATGTTAAAGACTTCTAGTGCTTCCTTATTTCTTAGTGATTGAAACAGGAAATTGCGATCTAGACTGGACCGACAAACATGGACTGAAACGTGTCAATAAAAAGATAACATTAATAAGATTTCTACGATCACTACAAATGTCAGTTTAATGAGAAATGTATTTATAGAGATACATACTATACTCATGATTGCTCAAAGGAAACTTTTGACACAGGATGTCCATTAGTGCCCCAGCTCCGTTCTGTGACAAGTTACTCAATGATTGTGTGTTCGTTGCCTATGAATTCAGTATATTTAGCGCTTTATTTAGCGTATATTTAGCGCTTTATTCAAGTTTACAGAGAAGATATTTTAAATAATGATTATAGACTTATGTCGATATGATAATTATACAAATGAGAAGCGCTTAGTTTCCGATCAATTGTTTATTTAACAATGATAAGGCTTATTAGATTATGGAAATCATTGTGACCATGGGTAAAGCGTTCCTTTGGAAATCCTGGAGTCCTCTTCGCAACTCCAAGGATGGCCAGGATGGACTGGGGGGTTTTAGGGGGCGTTCATAAATAACGTGAGGTGTTTTTTAAATTTTCTGTCCCTCCCTCCCCCCTGGTGAGATGTCGTGAGATTTTATTCAAACCCCCTCCCCCATCCCCCCATCTCACGTGAGATTTTTCAAAATGTGGGTTTCTTACGTAAACGCGTTGGATTGTTATAGTAAAAAGAAAAAAAAAT
>DWPF01000049.1:0-16625 GCA_018251575.1 Cecropterus bathyllus | reverse complement strand
GCCGCTTCCAATTAAGTTGTCTGCATTCTCATTTCGCATTATGTTGTAATAAAGTTAGTTTTTACCTCTAATATGCATGTTCCACATTATCTAAGCCTAACTTTAAGTGGGGCCATAGTCGGTTGAAAACTAGTAATAAACATTATGATAATGGATAAAGTTTCAATAGTGCCACCATAAAGTTTTTATGGATTCAGTCACGCCAGTTTATATAAATTTAAATTTTCCTTATTTTTTTGAAATAATGAAACTCTTCAAAACCACACTTATTCTCTTCATAACCCACATTTTTGTAGGGTAACTATAGAGCAAACATAAAGAGTCGTACGTGAGCCGTTTATATATGTCAAAATTCTAAATATTTCACTAAATTATATTAATTAAAGGATTTTATAACATTGCTGTAATGTAACTTGTAAATGTCTAATTTCTACTCAGCTGCTTCTGTAGTCTGTATAACTTCTAGCTCATTTATAAATCTTAGTTTCACAAAGTCGTTTGTTGAACGTAAAGACCTATATTTATTCTGCATTAAAGCTCGCCTTACAAACATATTTATAACTGCAAAACAAACGAAACTTCGGTAGTTCTATTGTTTTACTCCGCAGTAACTAATCAAATAACAAGTATGGCGACTTTTGGGTGCAGATTATAAACATATACCTAAGCAGACTTTAAACAACGAAAATTACATTGTTTAACTTCTACATCAATATGTGTTATTTAATATAGAAGTTACTTATGCATACATAACATGGAATATGCTGCCTATTAAGTCCCAATTTGGGTATGGATCGCTCCGATGGAGCGAGGTCTGGAGCATACTCCATGTATGGTACTTCAGGCGGTTTAATAAAGGAACTTACAATTTAAAGGCCAATTAGTGTAGGATATTTCAAACCGTCAACAGATAAGCTCACTAACAGCTCTCCAAAGCAGTGAGTCTTGTAATTAAAATGTATATAATTTTATAACATAGAAGTCGTGATATGTAAGATCGCGAGTAAGCTAACATAGATTTCTCGAGAAGACTTTTGTCGCAGTACTGTATCAAATTGCCGTGCTACCACGCTATAATCATTATCATATTACCGAGTAATTATTGTAATTTAATCTACGCAAATAAAAAGTTCTAAATTGTGTGAAAATTTTACTGTATCATTAATTAAAAGGCCTTAAAGCTCATATTATTTCCGAGAAAAAAGCATTCCAAGTATAATTCATTAACCCTATTTAACACCCTGCGAAACAGACCACTAAAAGCCTGCAAAGTCCCCGCAGAAACTAACTAAATCCCAATATTTTTCTAATTACGACGGTTGATTGAGTCCCGACGTCGTAATGGCATTACGAGTAATTTATTCCAGCTTCCATTCAGTTTCCTTTCGCGGATCAGGGAGACTTAAATCGGTATTAGCGAGACCACTTTTAAGTCCGTCTGATGTTAGCGACTACATTTAGTAATTACACCGCTTAAATAGATTGCTTGGCTCGAAACGGGAGGGTGAGCTACGCGTTTTGTGTACTGATTTACAATTTTATTGACGCGTGTCTATTTTCTACATTAAATCCTCGGCTCAGGACGAAGTGCTTGCCGCGACTAAGCGGTGGTTTTAATAAATTTGCAAATGTATCTTGACTCTCTTGGCATTCTCGATTAAATATATTCAAAATAGAAACGTTTATCGTAATTATAAGGCATATTTTTATCAATGTTATAAAACTACATACATATATATCAAATGTTAGTGTTGTTATCAGTTATGGTAGCTTTATTTATTGGCGAGAGAGAAATTTTAGAGAGCGCGAAGAAATAAGTACTTTAAGCTTTTATAACAGAGGCATGGCGTAGGATATGGAGGTGACTTACGCCCATACAACAAGCCTCTAGATGGCGCTCCTCATAGGTGTAATGGGACGGAGGAATTCTAGCTCTCAGTCGCCCGCGCGGCTGAGATGAACCCATGCAGAGCAAATTTATTTTTTATCGTGGGAAAACACTTCGAAATAGTTCCATTACAACTTTTACATGTAACAGTTAAACGTGTCCTAAATAACAAGTCACAACAACTAAACGAATTTGTTTTTGTTACGTAAAAATAAATATTATAATGTTGAATTTAACAAATATAACGGACGGACATACGGACAAAGCATTTCATGACTTATCCCCTGATTTGAATTCCCGAAGATGTTAATGTTTTTATATGACATTGAATACGTAACAAAAGTTTTTAACCTGCTCAAAGATGATCCCTGACCCAAGTATGAGAATATTCATTAAAGTTTGCTACTATGAAGTACTCGTAGTGACTCATGAGATTTAGATTACATAGACAGAAGCCGCATTCAGTGTCAATTAAATGAAAATAATTTATGTCAGCGCCAGAGTTACAAGAAACTTGAAGCATGTATTTACGATACATAGTTCTAATATATCTAGATCTGAAATTCAAAGCTTGAGATATCTCTGTGTTTGTAGCCGATGGAACGGATAGGAGAATCTCAATGATTCGAACCAAATAAGCTCACAGGACAAACAATGCATGCTAAGCGGTTCACAGGTCTGCTTCTGATTATTATTTTATGTAGGTAATCTCAAAATACGGGCAATATGACATCGTCAAATTAATATTTTAAGACTGCCGGATGGTGACAGACAGATACGAGTATATGTAGAGTATCATTACGAGTATGATTTACTATTTCAAGTGTTTCTTATTCATATTATTTTTATGTATTATGGATTTGGTATAGAATTTTTTTTGTCTGCAGGTGTTCGATTGTCGCCAAGTCACCACCACTAGCGGCATGTTCGAGGCTCTCTGCAACCACATCAAATACAGCACCAACAAAGGGAACATTAGGTAAATTATTTAATATTACATGTTTACAAATCTTCTTTATATGTATAGCCAATATCGCTCTACGATCCTGGCTTAACTAATGTTGATCAACCTTTAGATTGAGTATGATTTACGTATGATTAGGTATGTATTTTGGTTATGATATATGTGCTCTTCACTTTCGGCCACATCGCCAGATGAAGAAGAGTTACTTGGAAAAGGTTACCGCATACATGAAAGGTAATAGCCGCAGTCAAATGCGTTGATCTAACCTGATCTGCACAAATCTCGACATGGTCTAAACTTAAAATTATCTTGATTCTAAACATCACTAGTTGGATGTTCATTGGATTCTCTATTCATCTACAACCATGAGTGCAATGGAGGAAATGAGGGCATTGATCTAACTTAATAAAATCAAGTAGATCCAGTACGGTTATATCAGGGAGGTACCATCGTCACACCTGTTTCTATGAAGGTGTTCATGTTGCAAGAGTGTGAATACCTCTTAAAGCGCTCGAGGCGGTTGACACTTGATTGGAAAATACGTCAACTCAAACATATGCTACATATTAAGCAATTATCATATAATTATGTTTATATGTTAAGACAATGTTAAAATTTTAGAGCAATCATCTATTGAATTTAATTGTGTGGATTGAAACAAACGACACTTGCAAACGTGTTGTATTTCTTGTCAGTGTTGGAATTACATTATATCCTTGATCATCATCATTTACATGATGCCATTTTCTTAAGGGGCATAAACTTCAGAATTAGGGAAGACGAAGCAAAACTGAGCCCTTCAAATCTTACTAGCATGTTATTTGTAACCGATTCAACTTATTCAAATTATTTTACCTATTTTATTTATTATTATTTTATTACCAACCCTGAACTTGGACATAATCGTTTAAATATGTCTGTTTTTAAATTAAAATAATGAAACGAACACAAATAGGAGAATATTGCAAATATCATTGCACC
Organism: Cecropterus bathyllus; assembly: GCA_018251575.1. NCBI lineage: Eukaryota > Metazoa > Arthropoda > Insecta > Lepidoptera > Hesperiidae > Cecropterus > Cecropterus bathyllus. Next base: position 12,792 of record DWPF01000049.1, on the reverse strand, counting down.
AAGATCGTAAGATACAAGTTTCAATATATTTTTTCATTCATATAGGATTGAAAACACATAATATCACAGTTTCCAATACATTACACAACGACATTCTTAACATGAAGAAATTGAATTATACTAAAAGAAATTTGAATCACATCTCTCTCAACAATGACGAAATTGTTTTAGGGTTCAATACTTGCTTTGTGACCATCAAAATCTAAATGGCACTCACTAGTTGGTGACAAAACATTTTTTACTATCAATTATTATCCAAGCAAAATGGTCTTTGCCTCGTTGGCTTATAATAAGATAATTTCAAGTCCTTTTCGTCAGGTGGTTGATGCGATTACTTCGTTGTCTAATGTCTTGATATATTATTATTCTCCGATATCGTTGTCAATTCTTGAAGATCTAATGCCACTTTTACCAGTCCAAGGATATATCTCTGGGCAAGGTTGACATGTTCGCATATATCTTACTCCAGATTTATGCCAAAGATTGCATACTTTAGGATTATTACACTTTTTCGGCCGGTCCTGAAATATTATCAGTGCAAATTAGAATTTATAATAAAGTGATATAAAATAAGGACTAGTTTTGATGTAAAATAACACTACTCTTTACCTGATAGTTACACTGGAAGGGTTGGAAATTATTTAACCTTGAAATAGGAGTGGGATCGCGCACCCACTGCAAAGCTTGCCAATTTGTGACAATCCATACATCTTTCATTTTGTTAATGAAATCTAAGAACATGATGAAACCTTCCTTATGGTGTGGCTGTGTGAACCAAGCAGCGTGATAGAAGAGACCAAATGGAGCCCTGAAATAAATTTTATATTAACATTATCAAATATTCGTACATAATCTTACGTAACAAAAGTATTTACAATCAACATAATAAAGATAGCCCAGTAAATTGTATTTTCAATCAAATTTATTCGTAAAATCTAATACCTGTTTGTAGTATAATGCCTATCGAAGTTCTTCAAAAGCATCTTATAAACTCCTTCAGCCTCAGGTGGATTAGCGCAAGCGTCACCCATGGAGCAACGTCCGCCATTCAAATCTTGCCACATCACCATAGGAACCTCCCAAACACCTGAAATATACAATGATTGAAATATTTTAAGTAAAGTAGTAACACGATTTTATAAGAAGATACAAAGCAGTAGGTATTTAGTAGTAGTTCGTACCTGGGTATGATTTGGTAGGACAGGGTGGAATCATACAATCGTGGAATAACTTGTAATCGAGGGTGTACGGCCAACTAGGTGGTCTGTTTTCATATACGGGCAATGAAGAGTCATAAGTGAAGTTTGAATCGTACAACATTTTGAACATCTTATTGCCACCAACTGACAAGAACGGTGCTCTCATTCCTCGTACATCCTCGAGTTTAACACCACCGTAAGCTGCCAATATCTCTCTCTGACCACCCACTTCTCTATTCCATTTCTTTTGGGAGAATTGTTCTCCAAAACTATGGCTGGAAATGTTTAATGTCAGATAAGTATTTATACTGTTTAATAAATATATATAACATGCATGATCGTAAAAAAAGTATATCCAAGTATATAAACCCAACCAAGACAAAGATTTAAATAAAAAGAATAGAAATTGTCTTAGTATTCGTGAGTTTAATAAGAAAAACGAAATAAGTTAGAAATAATATTTGTGTATAGATCGTAAAAGTCATAATGTGTTTGTGCATAATTATTTAACTTGTGCTGTAACTTGTTTTATCACTTACGAAATCGTGTGTGAGGCCATCTCATGTCCAGCAGAGTAAAGATTCTGGACTTGACTGTAATCGGTCCATTCATGAGAAACGTAAAATGTAGCCGAAATGGGGCACCCGTTGGGATTCACACGGCCCTTCTCGAACAGATCCGAGTACAAAACCTTGTTCAAATCGTTTACCGAATCATCGAATGTCAGTAGAACGATTTGTGGTACTGTCTCCACCGGTAATTCGCCTGTTGTATCGCGGGATGTAGGTAGTGATAGTGCATGTGTTTATTGGGTACATGAACCGTGCCAGGAAGAGGAAAGAATATAAAAGGTAGAGGTTAGGATGGTAAAAGAAGAAAGGAAAAGAAACAAAAAAAATATTAATAAAATATGAGGCAGAAAATAAAAATATTTGTAAATCTACATAATAATCGCTACAAAGATGGCCAAGAATAATGTTAGTATATACTTAGGACCCAAATACTCATCCGGTTACAAAGGTTTTTGTTGACGATAAATACTATAGAAACCCATTAACGTCAAATGTTCAGCCCAAGCATATAATGGACATTTTACATATATATCAAGAGATATTTTTAAATAGATCCCGCTCAAATCATAGTCCAATCTTCCAATTTTTAACTTACGATATAGTATGGGAGGCAAATTCGTGGCCATCTGCATAAAGATTTTGGACTTGGCTATAATCTGTCCACTCATGGGATACATAAAAAGTAGCAGATATGGGACAGCCATTTGGATTGACTCGATTTCTTTCGAAGAGTTCTTCATAGTACATTTTATTTAGGTCATTCACAGCATCGTCGAATGTTATCAGTACAATCTGCGGTACTTCGCTGATAGGTAATTTTCCTGAGATATTTAGCAAATTTATTTAATACAATTAAAATTTTTATAGTGAGATTAAATCATTATCAAGGGAGTTTAAATAACATAAAATAAAGTATATCAAATATATTGAGTGTCAGATTCATACCTGGAATATCTTTGCCACCACAGTAACAATCAGGTAACAAACAAACATCTTTTCTGCATTTTGCTGCAGTCTTGTCTGGAGTTGGCTGAGGATATACCGGTGATGGTCTTTTGGGAGGGTAGGCATAAATGTCCACAAACTCTGTGGTCTTAGATACAATAGCGGTAGAAGGCTTCAATGTTGGACGACTGCGACTGCTCAAGAAACAAAATTTATTTAGTAAATAGTAAAAAATAAAAATTAATATGAAGCATATTCATATTAATTTTGATTTTTAATTAATGTGTGGGATAAGCAAAAATGATTAAGCATGAATCCCATAAGGTATATTAGATGAACTCAAATAAGTGCAAAAATTGTGATAAAAGCACGTGAGTGATTTTTTATATTTTAATTCTAACGTTGGTGGTGTTCCTCTATTTGGAGCTGCCTGCTGTGGTGTTTCAGATACGCTTGAAGTAGAGTAATGTGCTGATCCCCGACCACGAGTCGAAGTCGGCCTGTAAGAATTAATAACATTAACAAAGTGATAATCTAAAATCGTTTATTAGTAGGCGTGGTTTAAAGGTTAAGCAAAAGACTCTTCATAGAATCTCTGAATATTATTTTTTATGTCATTAGTTTAGTGATATGGTGATAAAATTGATATAGATTTGTAAAAAATAGTTAATTGAAGCTGTCGAAATTGCTTAAAAAACTACTTACGCTTTCTGGTTTGACAAATTATTTATTTTTGTAATAAAACAAACAGTATTAATACATGCAAGCAGCATACCAAAAATATAATTTTGATATACTCATTGTGATCGTGGTGCTCAGACACTAAATGATGAGTTGCAATGTGGTGCACATAAAACGATATAGCTACATTGAGGAACTTTCTAATATATGATTGAATAGCATACTACTACAAAGTATATATCAAAATACATTGCCAATAGAATGCAGGAAGTGGAAATGGTAACGTCAGGAGTTAACAATTCAGAAATTCAACTCAACCGACTTGAAGTCCCCCAATGAGAATAGTATGCTAAGCGACAGATTTAGCAATGGGTGCTATTAAACGATGTCGTAAGAATATGGTCATCCTCATGCTAGTTACTTCGCGATGCGGAAAGTAAAGTCTTGTTGTAGACGAAGCCTCCACCGTCCATTATTAGGTTTATTATGAGAGAATCTCCAGGCTACTTAGACTACTGGCCGGTGAGTAAAGTACCTCTGGTATTTGATTTCGTTGCATTTTGGATTCGCTTGCAGACTGTTGTCTGATGAGCAATTGGGCGACGATTGGTAACTCCTGCGTCCACCTCCTGGATTTGTCGCAGCTAACTTTATGGCGGGATTTACTCGTGAGGCTCGTGTTGGGAAGGATAAACTTTTAGTCGTTGATGTTGTCGTAGCCTTCACAGTCGTGGTCGATTTAGTCGTACTAGTCGTCGAAGCAATATCATCAACAATTATATTCAGAGGTCTGTATCGTTCAGTCGTAGTCGGTGGATGTACGCTTTCAGTGTTTGTTATGGTCAATTTAGTCAATTCTTTTACAAGTTTATCGCGATAAGTATTTTGAGGTGCATCTTCCTCGTTCAATATTTTGTGAAATTTACGAGACTTTTCTCCATTTTCTTCATTTAGTAATGAAGTATATTTAGATTCATGAGATTTTTCGTGTTGCGTTTTAGAATATTCATTAATAGACGAACTTTCTAACATAACTGGGGTGGTTTCAGGGCTAATAATTATAAAAGGTGCATCAGTTAATGAAGGTGCAACAGTAGAAGTAGGCGGTGAATAATCTTTGCTTAAATTATCATAGTTTTCTCCAAAACTGATTGTATCAGCGCTAGATGATATAAATTTGTTAATACTAGGTTCTGTAATAATTTGTATACGTTTAACATTATTTCTTAAAGGCTTTTCATCGCTGTATTTAACTTTTTTCTTTTGAAACCCTATGTTCACAATTTTTTCTTCAAGTTTTGGTGTTGGTTTAGGAGATGACGACGAAAACTCGTAATAATTGGGGCTGGAAGACAAATTATTGAAAAATGATTTTATAATATTTTTAACTTTTCCGCTAAAAACTTCAGTAGTTTGATCTGGTACGACTTCATCCACCACTCGATAACTATAATAAGAAGGTTTACGTTGAGAGTAGTTTTCAGTTCTCACAGTTTGTTCTGCCACCTTTTCTGGTGTTGTTGTTGTAAACCGAGTTGTTGATGTAGTGCTCGTGGAGTAATCTAAAACTAGATCTTGTTCATTTTCAATATTTCTTAAATTATTTAGTGTTCTATATGGTGAAACAATTGGTTCACTCTCTTCTGGTTGCTCGTATTCCGGTGAATTTTCTATTTTTGCTTCAGTTGCGTGTGGCTCAGGAGGTGAAAATGGACGTTTTGCATTTCTTAAGCCATTCTCAATTAACGCCTCAGTGTTAACGCCATTTTCAGTGGAGTCCTCATTATTTTCATTATTTAACGAAAATGGTGTTGGACGTTTAATTACAGTTTTAATGTAGTACTTCGTAGTGTCTGTTGTAGATGGTAATGTACTTATCCTAATTCTAGGTCTTGCAGTAGAACTTTGTCTTATAGGTGGGCGGTTATATACAACCGGTTCTTCTTCTATTACTTCGGGAAATGCATCTTTTCTTCTAGTTGATATGCTGGATGCAGGTTCATTTAAACTGTATTTATTAATCTTAGATTCGACAATTTGATCATCATTTCTACTATTAGTGTCATAATAATATCTATCTGTAAGTTGTTGGATATTATCATTATTGTTATTTGCTGGTGAATTTCCACTAGTCGATTTAGCATTGGCATCGAAAGGCCTACTGATAACAGTTAATGTATAAGGGTTCTTAGTGTTATTAAGATTTCGCCGAATAGAAAATCCCGTAGTTAATGAAACCATCTTTTTATTATCTGAATTAGAAGGCGCCTGAATAACTTCAACTGGACTGTTATTGGGATTGTTAGTCACACGAGATGGGTGTCTTCGGGTCGGTAGCCTTTCAGTCGTTGGTAAAGTGTCAGCCAATCTATGACTATTATCGGTCTTTTCAAAGGGTTTAGCAAGGGATGAAACGTTTATTATTGCTGAGAGGGTAGGAGAAGGCGAAGAAGTTGAGTCAAGTGTATTTTGTTTTGAAGAGGATTCGGGATTGCGTAAGGGATTTTCATCTGAAGATGATCTGTTGAATACAAAGCAAAAGAAATCTTTCTAATTCAAGCATTCAACTATTTCAACGCTGTTAAACGATCGATGTTTTATCCGATACCATATCATTTCTATTCTAAATACCTTATTCGGTATTTATTATGAGAGTATTTACATATGAATGGGATACTTGAAAAATCTTAAATATATATTAGTCGCTTCAAGGAAATAAAGATACCACAAAAGCAAACTGTTTCTTGTATCTGTATGATAGTAGAAAGTAGATCAGAAGTATAAAGTAAATGATATTTACAACCTTTAAACTGGTAATCAATTTTAGTACCATATAAAACCCAATGTTAGTATTTGGGGATATAAAAATCATCAGTTCAGAGGTTGTATTCTAGTTAATGATCTATATATGATGAGTATGAATATTTATGTAAATGTAATGTTGAGATGATATAGTTACGATGACTCAAATGATAGTTATTGACAACGGACGCATGATTCAAGCTTAACTGAGCATCGTACACACGTCCTTAAAGGTTTTCTTTTGTAGTACCTTGAGGTGTGTCTAGACGGGGTCATTGCTTCAGTGAAGAGTGCAGTGGTTGGGCGTTGTGTGGTAGTGGTAGTGCTTGTGCTAGTTGTAGAAGGAGTAGTGCGTAGGGTTGTAGCTTCGTAAACAGTCGTCCTCGCGCTGCTCGGTAAATGATGTTCATAGCCCAATTCATTACCTTCGCCCCTGGATCGTCGATAATATTGGAATGTTAAGTTTTGTCCTAGCTAACGTACGTTTTTTGTTTAACTGTTATTAATATTTAAGGTATATATATTTACTTCTCAAAAATCTTACCTTGATGGTTGGCGAACGGATGATTGGTATTGATTTTGATTGCTTATCTGAAAATAGATTGTATGAAGAAAAAATATTATTTTAAAACGTACGATGTTATTTGATTCCTGCAAAAGTAATAATTCCGATAAAAAATATAACAAAAAATAATATCTTATGTACCTGTCCTTGAATAAGAGCATCGTCGTAGTCGTCAGGGGACACTGGTCTAGGGGTATATGTCTCCACTGGTCGTCTCGCAGGCGGCGGAGTACCACGGTAGGTCTGCTGGACTGCTGGTCGAAGCGAGGCCGTGTTATATTGCTGGACATAGTCTGCCAACACCAGTACCAATCACCAGTTAGTGCGTTACATCCGATTCCCGTGACGACACAATTCGATTAAGTTGGAAAATCATCATCATTTAGTTATAAAAGTATTATTTTAGTGCAAGGAATTCAGGATCATTGAAAATTTTAGTATACCAAAAGAATTAATGATATGATCATTACATTACAATAATTACATTATTGTAGTAAGACATGTACACAGTTATTAAATATTATAAAGATTTCCAAGATGCTATCAATCAGAAGTTAACTAATGAAGTTATATGGATATCTTTTAGTTTATTATAATGACGAATTGAATAATAATTATGTTAACACTGTAGGTATTAACAACATACATTACGATTTTAAATTTTAATCGCATATATTAATTAATGTTATTACGTTTTTACTTACCTGTATCTTTGTATAATTCACCGTCTTCGTCATATACAGCATAGTATGGATCATATTGATCGGGGCTATAATTCTGGGACCCATTGTATAGCATTTTTGGCCGAGGACTTGCTGAGTATGACGAAGGTGTCACACTTTCTGTTGGTTCCAAGCTGAGAAAGTAACTTTATATGAATGTCTCTAATTTAGTGTCCCTTATTGTGCTATATACAAAGCATCTTAAGATTCAAAAGAAGAGTCAGTCGTTTTAATTTAAAGTCCAATAAGTCAACATTAGTCGTGTCAAAGATTATATATAGAAGGTTATTAGTTTGTCGCATTGTAGGTGTAAGAAAATATTTGTACAATAGTCGCTGAAGAGTAGTTAGTGTAGTGCTGATAAATATGTGTATTTCATTTGCTTAAAATATAGTTAGTTAATTAATCAATCCATACAGTCTTTTTGTCTATATATTTTACCTGTTTGTTCTATCGTCATGTTTAGTCTTTGTATAACGAGTCTCTTGCTTGTAGCTATCTCTTGGTGTTGTGAATTTCATTTGTGCCACTATATTCGGGTGTCTCATAATTCCTTTAATTTGTTTACTGTCTTCTTTTACAGTGGTCGGTTTAGCAAGTCTATGCCTAACTGTATAAGGTCTCAAAGTTGTTTGATTAAGATACTTCGGAGGTCTAAGGGTATTTGGATTATTTTCATGGCGTATGGGTTTTCTAATATGAATAGTTCTGTTTCGTGAGTTATGATGGATAATATCATAATTTGAAACTTCTGGTCGCTTCAGAATAGATGGAGTTGAGGTTACATAATTTATCATTGTGGAAATCAATTTTCCGTTAATAGCTTTGGTAGATTCCTTAAATGGTGACTTGGTAACTACTGATACATCGTTTAAGTTTTTAGTAACACTTTCAGGTTTAAGAGAATTAAACTTTGCTGGACGATATCCAGCAGGACGTGGATATTTTATATTTGATGGATTATCCACAGCAGAATCTTCTATAGAATCCTCGTATTCTTGGTAGTTCTGAGCCATTGGTGGTCTTTGTGGTTTTACTTCCGTACTTGGCATATACTTAGGTTTTACTGGTGGTTCATAATAATATTCTTCGTCATCTTCATCGTAATAGTAATCAGACATTTCAGGTGAAGGTTTAGGTATAAGCTTACGTGTTGGAGGTAGCTTCGTAGTTGATGAGGCAAAACTATTACCTACATTGTGATTATTAATTTGTACCTGGGGTGTCGGTCTCAATGTTTGTACAAATAAATTTTCTAGGTTTGAGAGTTCCTTATATGTAGTCGGTCTTAGAGTGGACTGCAATGTTACTTGACTTGAAGGATTTCTCCAGTAATTTTGAAGCGCAGAAAGTTGGTCATTTGTCAAAGTGGTTAACGGTTTTGATGTTGAATACATGTGCGCTGCAAATGTATTTTGCGGTTTCACAGAAGACAACACGTACGGTTGCATTGTAGACACAAATTGTGGTTGTAAACTAATAGCATTGTTAGGTCTCACTACAAATTGGTTTTTAGATGTTGAATATATTACAGGGGAACCGGTAGCGGTTACAATATAAAACGGTTTTTGCGTGACTGGGTGTAATTGTTGAGTTTCTTTCTGCAATTTAGTCGTAGGATTCGTTGCTTGGTTTCCTACTTCAATTGGTTTGTTAAAGTTATATATGATTGGAAGCTGACGATCGTCTTTAAAATTAGGTGGTTTCAATTTCGGCCTCAAAGTTTCTAAAGGGATGCTTGCGCCTTGTTGCTGATGAAATTGTTGCTGATTTGATGGATTTTGCTGAATCTGTTGTAATTTTTGTTGTTGTTGATACTGTTTCATGGTTGAATTCAAAGAGTTTTGAGTAGGACCCACAGTATTGCTAAAATCATTAGGTACTGTAAAGGGTCGAGGAGTACTAATTCCATTATAATTGAGTGTCGATAAACGTAATCCAGTAGGATTCGAATTTGATGCAGTCGTTATTGCTTGAGGAGCATTTATTATTTTAATTGCATTATGAGTATTTTTAGGCTTGGGTGTTGTTATTCCAATAACTGAATAATGATCATTTCTTAGTTTTTCTAGAAATTCATCAAAATCAAAATCAGGCTTGGCAAATGGATTTTCTATATTAGCATATTTATTTGAAGGATGCATATAATCATAAGGTGGATTCGGAAAATTATATTTAAATTTTTCATTAGTATTTTCAGATAAATCTTCTTCGGATGATTCTTCCTCGCTATCCTCATCTTGATCATCATAGTTTTCATCGTTGTAACTAGGTCTGCCATCATATTGTTGTTGATTCTTTATATTCCTATTAGATTGGCCTTCTCTGATACTATCTCTATTATCTTGAATTTTTACAGGGTTGACTTGGTAACTAAAAGGTGTATGTGGTGAAGTAGGTGCTGGTATTGGTTTGGCCGTAACAATGGTACTAGTATGATGAGCTGAATCGGGAAATGATACAATATTTGGTCTATTCAAGGGAGACACAAACTGTGAGGTCACTTGCTTATTATTATTATTTTGACCGTTATTGTAAAAACCACCAGCTAATGCTGCGAACGGGTTATCATGGTTGTTTAGAGATGATATAGGAGGACTTTTCGTTATAATTTGAGTATTGGTATTTAAAGAATTATGAGCAGGATTTTGCTTGAGCGGGTCGGGCAAACTAGGCTTAAAAGAGTTTTGTGATTGGTGCTGATAAGAGATAAACGGATTCACCGTTGAGTAATAATTAGATTCTGAAGGATGTTGCTGTCGCACAGCCCCGTTGTAGTTTCCATTATAAACAGGTTGAAACCGGCTACTTTGAATATTAGGATTATAATTTAGCTGTTGTAAGTTGACTAATTTAAGTTGCTTATTATTTGGCCAAAGTTTTGCCTGGGTTTTCTGACCATTTTTCAAATAGTATCTAATTTGTCTTTTCCCCCTTTCTGAATCATCTTGATTCATATCGTCTTCGTAGTCATCCTGTAGAACCTCAGTGTCTACTTCAACATATTCCATTTCTTGATCATTATCATTTCTTTTAGAAATTCGATCTACAGTAGTATTTTTGTTTTCAGTCGAACCTAACTCTTTGTCAGTTGTTTGTCTTTTGGTTCTTAAAAGTATTTTATTTGATACGTCTGTAACTGGAATTTCGTTTATTTTTAAGTCTAGTCTGTCGAAGATTTCAGTCACATTTTCAGTTACGTCTCCACTGAAATAATGATATAGTCACATGGTTATTTTGTAATTGTATTTTAATTTCAAAAAAATAAATATAAAAATATACATTACCTATATGTTTGTGGTGCTTGTGTGGCCGTCGCAGTTCTTCTTTCGTCTACTTGACTTCCAAAGGAAAAGGATCCAATCTTACTATTTTGAGAAATGGAAGCCGGTATTATGTTAGAATTTAATGTTCTACCAGAGGAAATGGCTTGAGAAGCATAACCATCTCTATCCTTTTGAACCTGTCCAATCGTTGATGGCTGTCCTCTGTACACTCGTTGTTGTCTGTCGGTTTCAATTTCTTCAACTGGTGGTAAGTCGTCTACTTCTGCATATAATTGTTGTTGCTGAAATTTATCGAACCACTTAAATTAATAACTGTTTTTTTTATTAATTTCAATATTCATGAGGTAATCAAATAATGAGGACGTAAATAAAACACTACCTTTTCGTATTCATTGCGATTAAATTTAGGTTGTCCTCGTGACGTGATGATTGGATTGGGCTGCGCTCGCGGTGGCGGTGGAGGAGGTGTGCGGCGCGGGGGTGGCGGTGGGGGGGGCGGGGTGTCTCTCTCGCTGTATCGTTCCAATTCCTCGCCACCCACTATACCGGTGGCATCGCAGCCCACATTACGCGGCCAATCACAAGTTTGGAGCTCGTGGCTGTAAAATAGAAAAAGCCAGTTAACGTAAAACAAATGAAATATCTTTATTGTGTGCGGTATGTACGAAGACAAATTTGAGGAAGTTCATAATTTTGTTAAACATGATTCTTGGCAAGAATCTGACAATACACTTAGATAGGTGGACCCAAACTAATCTAGGAATGATTCCTTATTAAATAAAAAAAATGCTGGAAGTAACAATCAATATTTACTGAAGTTAAGAAAAATTAAAAAAGGAGTAACTTTAAGCTGGCGTCACAAATTATCTTATACAATAGATCATCAACTTTTATGTGGATAATTTAAGATCTTCTACTTAAGTTTGTGTGTGTAAGCGTACATTTCATCACGACAAAAACGTTAATTTTGATCTACACAGAGTGTTAACTAAAACTTAAACGCTTACTTTCTACACTCATAGCCCCATACTAGGAATTTCCTTAGTCCTGAATCGTAGGTACCATGGAAATACAAACACGAATACAAAAACACCCAGGCCCAGAACAGAATCTAAACTCATCCTTCAGATGTCTGCCTGGTCGGGGATCAAAGCTGGAACCCACTGCGGCAGACCGGTCACTCCACCACGCGAGTCGTCAAGTATATTTAATTTTCAAATATGCTCGAAAGAAGAACAATCCATATCACGTACCTGTACATAAGGCCACCAGTACAAGATTCCAGTAGAGCGCCGCCAAACACGCAAACGTAGTAGAATCTGCAATCAGTGGGGTGTGGGTAGTAGCCGAACTCCTCAGGGCAGTCGAAATCGACGTCCTTCTTGATGTCGGCCGCGACCGGCACGCTCTTGATCGGGCCAGAGCGCTGCCGGGAACGGTCTTGTGCCGAGAGGCATTCTGGAACAATTAACAAATTTTGTAAATTCGTATGTTGGGAGCTGTCGTTATCGTTAGCACTGACCGACTCGAAAGACTTTCTACACTCGTAGACGCACGAAAAACGGGATCATAGTATAATGTGATTCCCTTTGTCATGGGTCAAAAATATCTTAAACCAGTACAGAAATTTAAATGCATCCATAAAACCTAGTACCAAGTGGTAACTAAACTATCGCACGGGTCATAAAACATCGAACACGTATTCTATAACACGTATCCTATATCTTAAAACAACCACAATGCAGACGATTCTATGTCGGTGTCGTGAGTAGTACATACATCTAACTAAATTTATATGTGACATGTAAATCTGAATGTTTGTATTTAAATTTTGATGACCCTTATGACGGAGCGGTCACTATACAGGTCGGATACGCAATGGATTCTTAGTTTGATTCCCAGCCAGATAGAAATCTTAATAATTAATTTAGATAACTGTCCTACGTTTGTGTATTCGCGACACGCGACACTAGAAATCCTAGTTGGACCATGAATGTAGAAAGTGTCAAGTGTCATAAT
>DWPF01000048.1:0-16730 GCA_018251575.1 Cecropterus bathyllus | reverse complement strand
CATTTGTGGGTGACATCGTTATGTGTTCATGTTTATGTTGTCTGATTCAATAAATTTAAACAAAAGTATGTATGACTCTTTGTTATCAAGCCACTTATTGTTACGACAGTTGAAACTGGTGATTGAGTAATTTATTCGAAACATGGTCAATGACGTGGTAGATAAACTGATTCACCGAAACTGTGATGTGTCTTGTGACTTGTCGTAGGCACGTCATTTGTTTTACGATTGGACTTGTTTTAGCCACACATATTATCCTCAGGTTTATCCTTGAGCAATGACGACCGTAGCGTACGCCCGACTGCGTGTGTCATATTTATAGTAGACTTTAATAGTTCGTATATGGTATGTCTGACAAAAAAGCATATATCGCAAAATTTTACAGCGCTTTCCATGTAAATTCGACAGTGTTCGCTGACGAAGCCCGTTATATACAATACATGAACACGCGATTGTAGCGGCCTTTGTCGTAACGTGTGGAAAACAGTACACCTATAATGTTATCGATTGGTTGTCTCAGACATAGAAAGTATGTTATGGAATAGAATCGATTTTGCGTTCATATTTTCATGTATCATCAATGTAAATGCATTGATATTAATGACGACCTTTTTTAAAGTGTAATTAATATTAATGTATTTAGCAAATAAAATAGGTACTACTGAGTGATTGTACCCATATATATATGAAGTTCTTAGGTATATATATGAAGTTCTTAGGTAATAACTTGACTTTCGGTATCAAAGTGGAAAATTCAAACACTTTCTTACAGTCGTAAATTCATTATATAAAATTATTCGTTTTTGTTTTTCCTATAGTAAATAAAATTTACGGTAGCAAAAATTTTATCTAGGGGCATATAAGGAATTCTTGGGAGTTTCAGTAACACAGCACTATTTAGGTATTAATATTTTGAGGAAGCGAATTCTGGTAGATTTTTGATATTCAGGAATTGGACATGAAGTAATGTTATTCAAATCCTTAAATTCTTCCTTGGTACATAGGAAATTTGTGAATTGATATATTTTCCAATGGCTCGTTGACCCAGTAGCCGAGTTCGTGACGACTTGTCTACAGGGCAATGCTCGATTTTACTTGTGTGCTACTGAATGCGGAAGTATACATTAATTTTCATGTTTATATCCTAAGGGCAAGATACTGACTGTCACATTACCGGATATTTATTATTTAACGTTTTCAGGACAATAAGTTTCTGTATTTTATTCACGTTATTTACGTCCACGTTTGTATCATATGTGCCTAAATACGTTATTTTTACGTTAAAGTCTCTCTTTTCTTTATTAATCTCTCCAGCTACCAAAAATACAAAAAAAATGCATTGAAGACCAAATTTCCTCCTCAGCCTTCGTATGGAGTTGGACCCGTTGAAGGGTATGTCCCTTATAGTTATTACGTTTTCTCAAAACAATCATTCGATATGTTTGCGACGACGTTGACGTTTTTGATTTTGGCGTTACCTTGCCATACTATGAAATGATGGGCAAAATCATAAACAATGATTGTATTGGTGAAACGTAATAAAAATGGAAAAATAAAACTATAATAAATCCATTGGTTCATTTCTATTAATTATTATGTACAAGAATGTATATTTAAATAAATCATAAACAAATGCCCGCGGGACCAGTGAACTCGATATTAGTGACTACAGTCTATTGGGTACGTCTCAACTTCAGGCGGGCCCCACTTGTGACAGCACGGATGTCGCCGCCCAGCTCCGCCTTGCTCAATCACTTTGCCATCTTGTACTTACTTACTTGCCAACTAACTCCTTCTTTTATACTAGTTACTGGTTAATTTTTGGCTTAGTCAACAACTAAATGAGTTGCCTTACTAGGTAAATAGCAACGTGAAATAATTACAAACAGTTTTAATTGTAAACTTCCCAAGGGCAAGAATAGGTTCCAAGCTATTTCCTATCTCGATCTCTAAAGTACCCGTAGCAATTATTTCTTTCAAGCATGCGAGGTAAAAATGACGCAATGACCTACAATATTTATTTTAAGTTACTTTTATTATTATATGGTAGTAATTTTAAAATTTATTTTAAAGGCACCGGTGGAAAGTCGTCCACCATCTGGTGGTCCGAACGGCTTAGATTCGTCTGGCCCTAATCAACTACCAGTACGGCCGCCTCTTAATAGAACGGACTCGCGATCAACATTGCCACTTCAAGGACAACGACCTGCTGCTCCGCAACTGCAACAAAGACCTCAATTTCAGCCTGGAGGGCCCGTTACTACTCCACCGCAATTAGGACCTCGCTTGGGAACTCCACCAACGAGGGCGCCTATAAGCTCCGGTCCACCTGGATCACAACAACTTCGAGTGCAAGCTCCCCAGCAACGACCTGTAGGTCCTCAAACAGTAGTACCTCAGACAGGGCCTAGACAACAGTCACCGACCACTGGCCAACCGCCGCAAAGAGCTCCTGCACCGAACAGTTTGCAATTCGGTCCCAGGCAGCCACCTCAGTTTGGCGGGGTAACTACGCCGGACGGGTCCAGACCGCAAACGATACCGCAAGTAAACGGAAAACAAGGTACTAACTTACCTGTACAACCGCCGCCTGGGCAGCTTTCGCGACAACCATCGCAAGGTTCTTTAAAAGGCGCCGATACAAGTAAACCAGTCAACCTGGATAACCTAAACGTTTTTAATGATAACCAAAACATTTCAAAGACCGAGCATGACAATGAAATACCGGGCGTGCCAAAAGGCAGAAGTTTCAGCATTGCTGCAGCACCAGGCGCAGCGAGTCCTCTCAAGATGGAAGATGATCGACGAAAATCCGTTAGTTCTCTCAGCGGAAGAATTGATGATATAGGCACTCGAAGCCCTGCTCTTGGCTTGATTCAAGAAGCAAAAGATAGTAAAGATAATATTCGTGGTTCTATAGAAAGTGTTCGGTCAGAAGCGTCTTTTGATGGTGGTAAAGATGCAACAGAGCGTCCGGAATCGCGTTTGTCAGGATCAAAAATGACAGAATCATTTATGGGTTCTCTAACAAACTTGACTTCTAAGAAAAAAATAGACGACGATGATGATGTTATCTTACAAAATAACTCAACAACTCCAAAGAACGAAACATTGCAAACGCAAAATAAGCCAGATTTCTCTGATCGTTCCCCGTCGCTAACTCGTAGTGATGATTCACCTGAACCTAAAAATGCTTCTCAGAGTTCGGTAATTAACAACAAGTCTCAGAGTGTAACGCCAGAACCACAACGTCCAAAAACACCTAAAATTGAAGTGCATTCAGATCCTAAGCCGGAGTCTGTAAAACCAGCAGTAACACCGAATAAACATGTTCCCAAATCTCCCGTCCTTGATGCTAGACCACCTTCAGCCGTAGCTAAGAAGCCGACTGATTTTAATGCCTCTCTGGTATCTACAGATACTAAAAAATCTACTCCGCGAAAGGTAGCATCTGCTCCAAAATCTCGACCGAAAGGTACATAAATAGGATATTTTTAAAATGTTCAACTATTATTTTACATAACGAAACTTTTGAAATGATCCGAGCTTTATATATTGATTATTACGTATAATAATTGAATTCTTTACATTAATTGTAGACAATAATTTACGTATATATAATTTTAGATGGGGACAACGATAGCGGAGTGGATGAATCGACACAGGGGAACGTAAGTATAAAAATTATAATATGCCTAATATGCCTGGTATGTTTTTGTAATTACATATTTATTGTTTAAATTCATAGGATATGAACGGATCACCTGGTTCACCAAATAAAAAGCTTCCAAGCAAGTTACCAACTAAGGAGAAATCAAGCAGCAGCCTTAAGCCTAACCTTTCCCGATCATCGAGTAAGAGTGCTACGGCAAAAACTCCTGAAAATCCGCAACCTGCTGATAAGAAAAGTAAGTTATGAAAACAATAGGTATCAAAGAAAACTTTTTTGTTCGGAGTTTCTCTCGACACCGATCTCATTCTGCGACCGGGGGAAGCCTGGAACATTAATAATAATTTATTAATAATACAACGAATGCCTAAGAATACCCTTTCAACAGTGCACCCAAAACTAGACATTTAAATTGTTATCTTACTGTAAATGTGTAAAATAACTTGAATTTCAGAGGTTCCGATGAACAAAGTTCAAGTGGGTAGTGCCCCATCGCCGAACATTAAAGCTGTGAAATCCAAGATTGGTTCACTCGATAATACGACCTATAAACCTGGTGGCGGCAAAGTCAAGATTGAGAACAGGAAGATTGACTTCAATAATGTGACGCCAAAAATTGCTGCGAAAAATGATGCTTATACTCCTAGTGGTGGAAGCAAGAAGGTATAATAAATTTTAAATATGCTACAACCTAAATACAACCTAAATTAGTAAAGTAGTATTACAAAGTGAAAAAACAACTTCAAAGATAATGTTTCATTTATCATTTACTTTATATTTAAGTTTTATATACTTTAGAACTATAATTAAGTGGAGTTAATATGAAATAGACGATCCCATTTAATATGATTATTCGATAGATTGACCGACTATTCAATAACTAGGCCTGGGCCAATGCAAAATATACAAAGAACAAATAATGTAAATTGCCGACAAATATTATATGTTTTAAATTATTTCTCACAGATCACAACTACTAAACTGGAGTGGAATGCGAAATCAAAGATAGGATCGCTTCAGAACACGACGTACAAGCCCGGCGGTGGAGACAAGAAGATCGAAACCGTGAAATTGGATTTTAAAGAAAAAGCTAAGCCGAAGGTGGCATCCACTGCGAACATCAACCATAAGCCCGGCGGAGGTGGCGTGAAGGTAAAACAATAACAATATTTATGTACTACATGTGTTGAGATTTTCTAGAGAGGACATCAGAGATAACTCTTTAAATCTTTCTTTGAACAAAATGAAATCACACTTAATTACCTATTATTCAATAATTCATTTTATTTCGAAATAATTGTAAACTTAAGAACTAAAATCTAGAAATAATTACAGTTAAATAGTTAATTTTCTATTCATGTGTGTAGGATGTTAGAAATTTATTCATATTCAAATGAGAAATAATGATTTTTTCCTATCGTTGTTCTTACGGTTATTTCTAATTATTTAGTAACATTTCACACCTCTAAAATTCACAGCTGCGGATATTTTTCCATATGTGGGGTCCGCCCATGAAAGAAAACAGTTTGACTGTCGTTGTTGTTTTTAGTTTGTTAAATGGGCGTTACCTCGATGGAGAGCGTCGAACAAACCTTTTGCCTTTCATTATTTAAATAGAAAGGTTAGTCTGGTGCAACTTAATTATCCGGAATGAATTATATTAATATTTTTTGGATGTTATTATATTTATAAATCGTATCCGGCATTGGACTCGACTTGGCTGTCGTCACGCTCATGAATTACGATATGAATAAGACCAAGATATAAAAAGAATGGGCATGTTTTAAATTCTCCAAATTTAACCAGTTTGATAATTTTTCACGATATTTTTAGTTCGCAAAACACGGTAACATGACATGTTTGTAAATACAAAGCTAATACATTGAATGAACTTGAAAACGATTGAGTTAGATCATATACCTTTAGGTACTTGAAAACGATTTTCATGCACGCTATCCTATCGGCAATAATTTATGTATCTATCTAGTACGTTCATGTATTTCTCATGCAAATCGCGACAAATGCACTAGATAGCTAGTCTGACAATGGATCTTTTCACCATAATTTGTGATACACTGAATTCACTTGCATAGTAGTTTATCGATATGGCCTTATGATCACAATAAACAATAATTAAAGATATATATATTTACGTATGGTTATATATATAAATAAAAATATATAAGCTCCGCATGTAGTTGAAAGAGTTCCGTAATTATAACAAATACAGATTAAACATTTATACATATTGCAAACAAATAGTTTTTCATTAAGCTTTTGGAACTTTTGACATTAATTGATGTATTCTCTTTTGTTAAAAATCATATTATTTAATGTAGAAATGTAAGTTTATTACTATTACGTTATTAATTAATAGGAACTGAGTCACACTGACTATAAGTAAATAATGTATTATATTACTCATAAAGTCAAATTACGGGACTCTTCATTAAACGCTTTTATCATCATTAGGTTTATTTTAGTGCACACTCACTTTTCCGAACAGATTGAAAAACAAAAATTGGAATTCAAAGCCCAAAGCAAGGTGGGCTCGCTCGACAACGTGAAACACAAACCGGGCGGCGGTGACATCAAAATATTTGACGATAAAGAATACATCAAGCAGGTCGGAGGGCAGTCTCCGGTCCCAAGTAGTCACAACCAATCGCGGCAAGAGGTAAAGCATGCCAGTTGTGTGGACTCCTTCTCATTTCGTTTTCTTTATTTTCATTTTTGTTATATTCCTCTTTAGTTGCTTTCTGGTGATGGATTCTATCGTCATCGACCGTTTCTAATTTGTCGTTTAACTCTCATCCATTTTTTGTTTCAGCCCGAGTACTTATACACATATTACTGACTTTTTATTTTATTGGGTTTAAGGTATTTAGTGATGGCAAAGTTGTGTTCTGTTTTCGTTGACTAACTCTTGTTTTTTTGTTTTGATATCTTGATTTCTTATGTGACGCTTTTATTAATGAGTTTGTTTCCAGCATCATTTTTAAATATTTCCTTGCAATATGTGTATTTATATATATGCATATTTTAACAATTGAATGTAGTTTTCAATTAATCTTTGTTTTAGAGCCCAATACCGCCGTCGCTGCAGCCTCCGAAATCTGACGAGAATTTGAATCAGCAGCCGTGCTGAAGCTACTTACAGCAATTCTTTATAATCGACACTAATTTTTATAATAATCAAGTCCAAACGTTTTTTATATTTTTATTTTTTCATTGTTAACAGCTATTGTATACATACAGTTAACGTTATTTTAGATGTACCTATTGTGTTGAACGATCTTTATAGTACTTTCTAATTAGATACTAGGTATCCTTGGAAGTGTCATGTTTAATGTCAATGAAGTAGCATATCTTTTGAGACAATATGTTTAGTATCTATTTCATTAGATTGTTATTACTATATTGGTTGAACCTGTAATTTACTGATTAAAATGTGTAATTATTTAACCTTCTATTCCTACTGCGTGCTACCAATAGATGATCATATTTTGTGCCAATAGATAAATGTCTAATAGAAAACTTAGTTGCCCATTTAGATTTCAAAGTTGAAACTGTCATTAATCTGTAGAAGGTATATTGGTACCAGAAATGTATGTTATATTAGTACTAGAATTACGTAAGGTGGCTTTTCATTACGTTCGCTGTGTAAGTAACAGTCCATATTCTTCGCTGGACTCCCGTCAGGCGATACCGCTCATGCGTCACCTATGCTGTGTTATGCAACGACGATAATGTGAACCGCCCTGTCTAATTGACATCCGTCGATCTATTTAATGTGCATTTAAAATCATGATGTCATCGATAAAATTGACGCTGGTTTCAAATTGAACTGTTACCTAAGCCTTTGGTCACGTTACATCTTACAGGGAAAAACCACTGTAATGGTAAATGCATTTCAATTAACGAAATTAAAAGTCAATCTAAATTAAGTATCGACTTAGGAACACATTGTATTAATTCCAGCTATGCGAGATCATTTTAAGAGACGGTATCAATTTACTTTAAGTACCTATCTTGTTTTGTTTCTTAAAGCCATATAATTCTTGTGACGGTTGTCTTTAGACATTTACCGCTAGATATGCACTTTTCACTTTTCTATAGTGTATAAAACACTTAGAGCACTGTTTTGTTAATTGCAATTTAATATTTCGTATTTTGAATCGATCAATGTTTCTATGTATTGTGTTCATTTACATTTTCTGTGACGTAAGCATTATTTATGATGTCTGTTATTTAGATTTCAAGGTCGTATGTTTTCATGTTAAAAATGAAGTTTAAAATTTACTTGGAATGTTGTTAAGGACGCTCATAATAAGAAACTCTACATTCTTAAAGAAAGGATCATATTAATTTTGTTGTTTGTTTAAAAAAAACTTTGATATTTTATTCGGTATTCGTCAATTTTCTTTTACATATTCTTGGGGTGTTATTTTAAATAAGGAATGTAGAGTGGTACGCGCGGATAGATAACATCGGGGTTGTTGTTGGATTTTAGCAGGGTTCTTGACACAGCAATCAATACACTATTTGGCAAAACGTTATACTATAAGTATTAAGCTTATGAAATTATATGGCACTTGCAATGAGTAATAACAAATTAAGAGCGTATTGTTTGCTTACAAAAATATGTAACATTTTGTGATGCTGTGGCGAGAACAATGTAGGCTCGATATTGACTGACCAGGTTTATTATATTATTAGAATTAATAAATGTTTTATATTATACCGTTATAAGAACTAATTAGAAGTAGATAGACGTATTAATATATTGTCGATGCTTTAAGTCACAATTAATTTGCATTGTCATTAAAATAAGGTAGTGTGTTGCATTTTAATTAGTTTAAGGTACTAATGGAACAAAATTCTCCGTATTACACCTATGATATTTATAACAGTTTGTTATATTTTACTTCGATGCCTTTAGGTGTTGGCTACGCCATAGAAGTATGCTAAATATGTTTTATTTTATATTGAAAATTAATCAAAATATAGTAGCGAGATAGGTAACTTTTTAACTAGCGTATACTACAATCGCAAAAATATACCAACCATAATTGGTAAATGTGAAATTTAATATAAATTAATCTTATATATTTGTTTTATTTCCAAGTGTAGTTCATTGTCATTAGTATGTATTAAAAACAGAGCAAAACACCCTGCACGCACCTTAGATGGGTACTTTGGAGCATATTTGTAAGTATTCACATTGTTTTCTCTTAAAAAAATATATTATAATATAATGCTTTATTCACTCATAGTCTTGCGCTAGGATAATTTGTGTCGTAAATGTCACGATCACTCATAAACGCGATTTCGCATATAGCTAGAAGTGCTAGAACTGAGACCAAAAATGATTTATGTACATTTCTGTCAGGAAGTCAGATCTAGAACGGTCAGCGTATTAAACCGGTATTATAACTGCAACTTCGCACTTCATGTTTGCACAAATATCGTTTTTTATTTAACAATGATAGATGATAATTATTCATAGCCAGTGCACTGATCAAACTAGTTTTACTTACTGCTATAATTGTTATAATCAAAGTGACGAAAACTGTTCTTCACATATACTAACATATAGAAATATATATGTATAGCAGAGATGAGACTACCAATTTTCTAGTTTTATAAACTATTTTGAATGATTTTTCGTATCATTTCTTCTTTATTAAACTTGTTATTTTAACCTTTTCATATTAGTGTCACGGTTGTATTAATGTGTTATTTCTCCACACAGGAAAGCATTTACATGTCGATGCAAGAGTGGGAAGAAGTGGAAGAGCGTCCGTTGTCGCGGAGTCGTTCAGCGCGGTTCCCTCGTACACCACGCACCCCTCGCGCTCTGTCTCCCCGCAAGCATCACGATGAAGAGCAGAGGATCCAGCGTAATAATGAGAAGAACCGCCGAGCGTCCGCCGCCCGCCCAGCCAGCGCCCGCGACCCGCCCCGCATGTGCTCCCGACGAACATCTCTTACGCAACGTCCTGCCTTCACCATATATTAAATTCCCCACTTCTCATATTTACAAATATAATGCGCTAATATTATGACCTCTCCATGTATTCCAAGTTCCAAGTTCACATATAAGTTCCAAGTTCTTGAAGGTGGTAGAGCCCCATGTGGTTTATTTTGGTGGCACAACCGCCACACTTATTTCTGTCTAACAGCAGTGTTTCGCCGCTGTATTGTTTGAAGGGTGCGGTAAGGGAGACAGTTTTATGTAAGCCATTCCAACTTAGTCCTCAGGAGTAGCATCGCAACTTTGGCCAACTTTAGGTAAGATTTAATTTAATCTTATTTTAGGGTGATTATAATGCAGTGGCCGCGTATACTCAGTTGGACTGTATGCTCTATCACTACTACTATACTATAAAAAAATCAGCAAGTCCAGTTGCCTACAGTTCTGCGATACTCAGCCTCGTTAAATTATTCACTTAACAAGTTATGATAATCTTAGAGGGTCATTAAGTTAGTCGATAGCGAATTTCTATTTCTAATAAGTCTCGTAGTTTATATCACCTATGTAGGTCATGTAGTACTTAAAACTCTTAACACTAGTGTTTAAAATTCCACCACGAATTTAGGAATTACCTCACTCTTTTACGTAGGTGTAGCAAAAACTGTTTCCTTATAATCGTAATGCTTGATGCATTTAATTATAATTCCATTCATTAATTAATATACGTATATAAAGAAAAACGTTTGCAAAAACTTTCAATGTACAATTTTCAAAACGTTACTATAATTAAAAATTTAAAATATTTATAACGTTTAAAATTGTTAACTTTATACGTCCAATAAACATAACTATCGCCTATATTTGTGAAATATTAATTATAGGTACTTATTTGTGTATTATGTACTGTCATATTGCTTTGAATAAAAGTCAGGTATCTCATATTTCAGTGCAGGTACTCATAACTACAAAATAATGAATACAAATTAATAATACAGGTAAAAATAATATATACTGTTATATTCTTGGCACTAGTAACGCGGTACTTGTATCTTATATCGAACTAATGTACGTACCGTGTACATTTTCCTAGGTACATCATTTTAAGTTTATTCAATAAAAGTTATCTAATTTCATTTAAAATTGTTAGTTAAAGATAACCACAAATTTAGAGAGTCGCTCACATTTTAAACCTCAGTCACTTTAATGATTATTTGATCACATGTTACTCTACTCTAATCGATTCTAATAAAAAAGATCACTTGTAGGATTTGACATTCTAATTGTAGAGAAATTACATCCAGTAGTCGAATTATTTGTGTAGTCTGTGTGTATTTTACGTACCTTTTCTTCAATATCGAAATATATCACTCGTTGAATAATTCTGTCTTTTATTTATCTTTACCGTGTTTATCTGTGTTTTATTTTTTATGTGTCTTATTTATTTACCCTACTTTGCTTGGGTGTATTTATCATTCATAGATATTTTATATTGACTATTGACTCTATCAACATATGACTCGCGTTTTTTTCATGTTGTACAAGTTTATGATTATTGTGGTTGGGATCTCAGCGGATACCTACTCTTCTATACAACAGGGGTCACGTAGTAGCGTTTATTACCTGAAGAATGGGAATAAGATAACCTGTCGTTGTCGTTATCGTGTTATTCAAAAGAAATTCTTTGAATTTCTTTGATTTCAATTCAAGTATATAAGTATGCTAATAAGTGTAACGCGATGATCAATTATTTTTCATCCAGTAAAATCGATATAAGACAAATGGATAAGGAAGTTTTTACATGAAGTTAACAAGCTTGCAGGTACTACTAGTGCGAGACCCTCATAAAATATAATTCCTCTTAATAGATTTGCATTGTACATGCGTGAAAAATTAAATTCGGTTCCATTCGTTGTTACAAATTCGATCGCTTTGAATGGTTATTACAATAAAAATTAGTTATCGATCCTCAACGGTGACAAAAGAATTAAACAAGAATATATATGTTATCGCCATTATCTTTTTCCTCATTATTTTTTGTACATACATATAATCGGCACGCTTATGAAGTTTAATCACTTTATGTTATCATATATTCTGATTAAATAACCTTATAAGATAGGTTGATATGTAAAAAAACACCGATGAATAGTGATTATGCATAGATATGGCCCAAAAAGTACCTTGTTGTAGATGAATAGCAGGTGCTTCGTACACGTGTCCTTAACAAATTAACATCTTAGTTTATTTGTTGTTTTATTTAATAAATGACAGATGTCATTTATTGTTTTCCACGAAATCTACATAATAAGTAATTAATATATGTGTAGATGGGTTTTTATCTTGTTTGTTGTATTTACGTGGATTATTGTCTGACAATCTTTTATGATTATATCTACAAAGCTGTTAGGTGAACATTGAAACAACATTTTGTTTATATTATATTGTTTAATTGGTGTACATGGTTATGCGATACAATAATATTTATCAATTGTTAATTCATTAAATTATGGCACTTAACATAAATATTTAAATTAAATAATATATAATTATGTTGTATGACAGATGTCTTATCGAAACACAAAATGATTTTCGAGATGAACTTAAATAATTATTCGGAATTTATATCTCAGTCGTTCGTTGACGTTCGTGTAAAACGAAGTCTCTTTTTTATTTTATTTTTTTGTTAAGAAAATAAAATCTTTAACTCAAAGTCCAACTTATTGATCCCAATCGTAAAATTATAAATATCTTTACACACATAATAAAATAACTTAACGTTTGTACCAGAAGAGGACAACTCACCACTAAACAGCCTTTGCATCGTTCCAGTGAACGAGCGCGCAGGAATTATAATGTCGTTTCATAATAAAAATAACTGGTCAACATCGTTCGACAATACAAATACTTGATAAAAACTTACGACTAACAAACTTTCTAAGGTTCGGTTACATGCGCTACTCTCAAGCGATTTCAAGCAATCGAAGCGAACCGCCTCTTTGTTTCACTTCGTCGATGCAATACGTGAATATTTTAAGGCATGTCGATTTGACTATACATCTAAACTGATATAATACGTTCCCGATAGTTATATTATTATTAATTAAATTATTTGTGGAAGCATCCGGTAATGCAATGTTAAGTAGACGACACGATGAATACTCGACTGATGCAACAAGCGAACTCTCACAACACGTAACACTATATATCTTTAATTACATACAAAAGGCCACATCACATCATTCAGTCACAAAGCGCGAATAAAATAACACTTCAATGAATACCTATTTTACAAACAAAATTCATGATTTACACAATACTTATGCATGATTCCGCTGAACTACGATCAACATTCTTATGCTAGTTATTGTATAATTATATCTACAGTACAGTCCTAATTGTCAACATACGTCCACCTTCACTGAGATTTACCGTACCGAAGAGCCTCTAAGTCTTTGTTCTTTGAACGTAGTTGGCAAGTTCCAAACATCACACTGGCCGGAGAAAGACGCCTTTAATCTATTAACATTTGTTCTACGAGTACTACTTCACCAATTTTGTGACTCGATAGCACGACGGACTACGAGAGGAACTGTTTCGTGCATTCAAAAGGTTTGTTACAATTTTGACCTTTAATTTCCCTATTAATAATTAATATTTATAGAACACTATTTACATTTTACTACACATCGATAATAATTTGAATACTGAACGTCGATCCGCGTACATAATAATGAAATTACATTGAGTATTTAATGTTAAATATCATAATATCCAATAAAATCTTACACCGTCTTCCACCTTGAGCAATACGTACACATACCAAAAATATCATTTTTCCGTTTTCATGTTTAAAGCAGTGATATGACGCTTCCATCACATTGTGGTAAATTAGATAACTACGACCTGTATATTTGAAGCAATTTTAAAACTTATGAACGTTAAATGTTATTACAATAGGCGCAGAATAGTGATGTGTGCTTGACAACAGAATTATGTACTGGTACCTTTCTGTAGCCAATAAAGAACGGAGTTTTTGCAATATGGGAACGTCTATTATCCATATGCAAACGCTTAGCATTGTGCTGGCGTGGGAAGTGGCAGCAGGAGAGGCGCATGCGATTAGTTGTGTACGAAGTTATACCAACACAACAAACGTTTGAACCAATGTTGGCGATGTCCCACTGTAAGTAAGACGCTCAGGAGAGGAAATTTGGCATAGGCCATGCAGTTAATTACGTAAGAAGTTAGGCGCCCTACAACTTGAAAAACCGAAAGAAAAAGGTTTAGCCACGAACCGGTTATGGAAGGGTTTCATGCAGGAGAGGCTACATGCAGTTAGTAACCACATTGAATTAGCAGTCTGTGGCCTACTTAATATCGTAACATGAACCAGTCTTTGCACAATAAACGATTATCGGTAACAAGTTTAATTTACATTGTACTATAATTTTAACACACATCCATTTAAACGTTTCAATAATTTTGGTTATACATTATATACAGGCTTAGATATCGTTAAATACCGATAAGTACTAGTAACGTTATAATATAATATCGTTATACTTTAGACATCAAATTCCATCCAAATTATCTAAAAATTAATATCGGGCGTCTTTCTCTCGGCGACGATCATTTGATTTTAGCGCATGAGTTAGCCTTAAAAGAATGAGATTTTCTCCCTAGACTAAAAAGTAAATAATTATGTTAGATATCACATCCCATTGCTGAATATATTTACTGTTTACGCCACAATATTAGATTCTAAATGCGATAGTATAACCACATGCTCAGTAAATATTTCCACAATTTGTGTTCCTTACAATAATTTATATACAGTCCAAGACAATCTTCGTGCCTTACAACATAAGACTAGATTTTACTACAGAATTAGAAATACATGATTTTATTTAAGTGATGTCAATTTGGGTCGTTGACTGGGGATTACTGGAGACGTGGATACATGTACCGTAACAGGATACATTTAATTTGTAAGTGGAAATAAATAAGTATTGCTTTTTGATTAATAAAATGAAATCAAGTGGGATTAAGTAAGATTCGATAAGCGATTATAGTAATTTTAAGGAATTTAATAGTTTTAGAATCCACGTAATATTATTATTAGATTACTTCATTTTAGGACAGTCGCAGAAATCCCCGATCAATGACCTATATACAATAATATATTAGGGAAGTGTAAAACATTGCTCAGTTGGGTAACATAATTAAATTAACTCTTACTTAAAACGTCGAAGATAAGATGATCAGATGCACTATATATACAGAGTTCATTAACAGCACTTATCCCATCCACACGTTTCATTCTTGACACCTCAATCCATTCCGAAAAGTCCCAGACTCAATAATGTTCCTTTATAAACTAACGCACTGATCGCTTCGCTCTTTATCACTTAACAATTGTCTCTACCTTCTAGTGCGGACTGGCTTAAACACTGTAGGTACCTTCAGGCTAGAACTGCATTCATTAGTCATATACATTTGAAGACTGACACGAATGTATACAAGTTAGGTTAGGTTTGAAAAATGATTTAAGTCCTATTTGTATAGTGGACACAAAATAAAAATTAAATATGAAGAAACTATAAAAAGCAAGTTAAGTAAAACTATTATAAATCAACGAATAATTTGTCAATAAGAAGTAAAATCAATAGTCATTTTATTTAAATTTTGTAAATAAAAGTAAGACGTATCCGCGTAGTGTACGCGATAAACATACTTAGAATCTTGTTTTTTCCAATTGTAATATTTCTTTCGTATACTAAAACTCTACTTTGTGTTTGTTGTTAAAACAATAGAAATTAAATCTCTTTCAAGTTGTATTGTATACTAATTCACGTACGAGATTTCAAATATACAAACATACACACGTTCATGCGTAGCTACGTTAGCTTGGTAGTACACAGTTACATACAAAAGGTAGTACGTAACTACGTACTATCGTTTGTACTTAACTATGTACCACTTTGTGTACGTAGTAACATACGCACGGTGGTACGTAGTTTCATTCGTACCGTAGTACATACTCACGCACGTTAGAACGTAGTTACGTATAAACGTTAGCGTAATGTAGTGCTAGCCTCTTCGCCGTAGCGCAAGGGCCGCCAGTGTGGCCGCCAGTCGCGCTAGGGCTGCCAGTATCAGAAGTCCTCTAGCAGCACGGCGTCGCGGGGCACTAGGCCCTTTTGTTCGCCGCGGCAGCACAGCAGGTACTGGTCGTCTACCTCCAGGATGAGACGTAAGCGCTCGCCCTCGTTGAAGGCTAAGTGCCCCGAGTCGGAAGGCAGGCGATGCCACAACGTTCTTACGTACCTGAAATACACAAGAAAAATGAATAGTGAAAGTTGCTTAAAGGAGCCACGGGGCTGATTTTCAAATGAGTAAAATATACTTAATAAATGTTCCAATAAGTCTGTTTTCCTAGTCGGGAATTCATTGAGGTAAACTCAATGGCATGAATTTTACATAATGAAAAATACTCCATATATTATTGCGTAATCGATTGAAAATCAAATAGAAAATCCTATGACGGTTGTCCTAGAAAGTCCTATTACGCATTCATGCACGAATAAATGACCACCATTGGTAACCATGGACCGCACTCTGGATCTTCTAACGGTGTGTTGAGCGGTTAGTCGGCCTAGAGATTGTAGGCCATTATTTAATTCCGAAATGTAAATTCTAGAACTGCATTTCAAAAAAAATGCAACGTGAAGTCAATTCCGTAGTGTAAAGGCTGCCCAGGGCCGCGAGACCTTCAGGGGGCATTTTATCAATCATAATGTTGCATTTTGCCCAACACATAAAAAAAATATCTACTAAAGTGAGTCGAAAAAGAATCAAGGTAACTGATACGTTGCCAAATACAGTATCTTATTAATTGTTCTTAGCACTTTAAATACACATGTCTACAAAATAATTATTACAAATATGAAAGTGAGTGTAAGTATTACAAAAATAATACGCCTCACATAAAAGTGAGGTGAGTTGATTGATGAAAATAGTTTTTTTTTTGGCAATTGTGTAGTTGCTGTTGGCCCTACTGGCCTTTACAGCTTCACCGGGTTT
>DWPF01000047.1:0-16780 GCA_018251575.1 Cecropterus bathyllus | reverse complement strand
TTGAAATATGAGTAGCCGACGTAATATACACAGTTTGTGATATTTTTAAGAAATAGTTACTTAATTTGATCAGTCAAACACAAAATATAACTTATCATGTAACATCATACATTATTATTATGTATTAAATGTAATTATTTGTTTCGAATATAATAACGAAAGAGAAGACCTTAAAAGTTTTATGAAGGCCAACATTAACAGTCAAATTGTTTTGTAAAAAACTGGTTTTATTAAACAGCGGTAAAACTTTTAAGTTCTATTTTCTTTTGTTAGTTTTAGTTTAATGATAGATTACATTTGTCTGTATCCATTTTCATTAAAATACATATGTTACTATTGTATATTTAGACAATAATAAGAATGGTTTTGCTGTTTTGTGATTTAATGTTTTTAAAGTGCCATTATGATTATTGAGACACATAGTACAATGATTATTATCAAATATTCCAGGACAGACATTGATGATCACCTGGATACAATGCAAACAGACTTGGATTCACTGAGGGAGCTCCTCCGTAGTGACTCTTATTCATTGGACACAAATACCTTGTTGGGGGTAAGTTTATTTTTTATATAGTCTGTCCGGTTCAGGATTTTAATCGAATAAGAAAGGTAATCCACCAAGCGGGTCAAGCGCGTATTAATGGAAAATTATTAAAAAACCGGAATTTAGTATATTTAAAAATAATAAAAATAAAAAAATCGCGCTCTTATTTGAATTGGTGTTGCGGTGAGTCACGCACACTAGTGCGCAGAGCTGTAAACATTGACGCTTAAGGCCGTCAGGTTGGTAGTACCGGCGAAGTCACGTTGCAATCAACGTGTTGGGTCCGCGTGCGAAGCCTTGTGCGGCTTTTACTTACTGTCGTGTTGTTTTGCACTTGCGGGCCAGCTGGCTATGCTACGTAACGCGGGGCCGATTATATTATAATATCATAACAATAGTCCAGATATCATTCAGAATGAACTTGTTGTTCAATTTAGGTTCAAATTTAACAATCAAATTCAATTTTATGCTGTTGTAGATCAGGATGTTTTGAATTTATACGATTATTTAAGTAAATATTACGCAATGTTTTTTGCATACCTAATTTAGGTCTAGTTATGATACACACTCCTAAATATTATACATTAGGCCCTAATGTTAATTAACCCTAAAGATTAGGGTAAAATATTCCAAAATAATAATGAAACGAAATTTTAATGTAAATATAAATGATGGGTACTTAGGCAAAATATCGTTTATGAGTTAAGTCTGTCAAAAATTACAAATTGCCTAATCATTAGGCAATGAGTTAAGTAATAAAGGTTTTGTAAGAGCTTTGTGTCTATATGAATGTCTTAATTGTTTTGAATTTCCTTCAAAAAGAGTACCTATGTATGTACTTTTAATTATATGAATTATTATAGATTATTCATACAATCATACAAATTAAGTAAAATTCATTAAATATACTGATTGAAATAATATGTTCATATTAGAAAGGATCATGACTGAATAATGGATTGTTGTTTGGAACTTTATTCCGATTTTATACCTATTTGGGAATATTTTTTTTAACGAGTACCTATGCCTGCACTACTTGCCTGACTTACCTTTTTTTTTATCTTTCTTTGTTACTTCGTAATTATTCGATTGTGAATCGTGCAACAGAATTTTAAACCAATAAATCCCCACCGATTGAACTGAAATGAAACACCTGTCACCAGTGTTTTGGATGATAATGCATGATTAGCCAATATGGTGAATACTCAAGATGGTGGACCGAATTAAAAGTATCTCCATATTGGTATCAAATCATAGTAACTTAGGAAAAATAAAATGACGATACTAATATAACACACTCTAATGTTTATTAAAGATGTATTAGTAGCAACTTTGGAAAAGTTTGTTCTGATTAGATGAATAGAGTGAATATGTATATATATATATAGATAAACAGTGAGTCTTATAAATAATTTAGTATACAGTGATATATAATTGAGTATACATATAATTAGTATACAGGAATAATTTAGTATTTTGTTTAGGAAAGCGTTGAAGTTGTAGAGATATCTGGCGTTATGTATATAAATAATATATATTGCGCCTTACTGTGTCCCACATTACCTACTCGTGTTATGTAATATTGCACGACATAAATAAATATATCATTAGTATCTGCAATTTTATTAGGATCCCTAGGTACTTTAGTATCTATACTACAATTGTCTGGATCAATGGTTTCGGGTACGCAGTATCGATCGCTTGGTAGTTTTCCCTGCTCATGGATTTGTCAAGTCTTAAGTACTGTATTCAAATGTAAATGAAAGGGAGTGTAAAATTTTATTTGAATTTCAAGATGCCGCTATCACAAGATGCCTTACCTCAACTTAATCAACGACACAGAGCACAGGTAGAAATCGCAAGTTACAATATTCATTACTTAATATATTCTACAAAGCAATGTTATTTAAATTATTATAAGCAAATTATTTTTTACCTATATTGATTACCGATAAAAGTGCGGCAATTCGATTGACTTCAGTGTCTCCAGATCGTGATTATAAAATTACAGTATTTTCTACTGAACTATAGATATCATTTTAAACAATTTTAAAGGAAAATTTTGGTCGACGAAAAAAAAGGTCGATAGGTTTGTGTAATTTGATGATCAAAAAAAAGGTAATTTCCTGGATCATAATCGAAATAAAAATTTACTGTATTCTGTAATGACCCAAGACGGTAGCAAATATCTACCACTCTATAGACCACAGCAAATATCTACTGTAATTACAGTGCATCTGGAAGCACTGATTGACTTTGTTTCATTTTAGAAGATTAGTATTTAATAGCTCCCTAAACCCTTAAACTTTTGTTTACATATTTGTATAACAAGATAAGATGTATATTGAAGATTGACCTTATTACATTGCGTACTCTTCAAATAGAAACCATTGGCTTTATTATGACCTATATTCTAAATTATAAATGTGTTTTTATAATTTATGAATGGATGATATGATTTTATGAACAATTCAAAGAATTGTACAGAAAATAAATGATAAATAATTCCTTCCTTAAATACTTTCACATTATTACAACTAATTGGGGTAAGTAAAGTTATATTTAAAATTTATTATACTTTAATGTTCGAGGACAAATAAAATTATTAAATTAATAATAATAGCCCAATTTCTAGTACGGTTTTGTATGTTGAAAGATTTTGTAAACCTTGTTTTGATTTTGTAAAACAATTTTTAAGGGTTATGAGATACTTTAAAAATATTTGAATATTTTTACTGTACGTTTAAATTCCATGATAATAAATTGCTATTAAATAATATATGAAATAAAATAATCATAAACATACGTCATCTTTTTCCAGCTGTTCGGGTCAGACGATCCTTTCTATGGCCTGAGTTTCAATCCAACTGATGAGCGGGCAAAGACAAATGGCAATGGTAAGTTGATGCAAGATGCATTATTTAACTAACTGATACTCTATACTCATCGTTACTCCCCAAATTGAATAACAGTAAAGCTAATGGCTAGTTTTGTATGTGTATTTTGTTGAATGACAAATATGTATGAAAGTGTATACCATGCTGTACAAGGGACTTCTGTCGACTACCCACAGCTTATATTGTCGAGACACCTCGCCTGCAAAATAATATTCTAACTTCTAACACTCCGCCAAACACCCGTCAGGTATCTATACACTGAAATATAGCATAGCATGTGTGAGTTATTTTTCACGTTTATGTTAAATTGTAGATACAACCAAACAGTATCCGATGATTGATTTTGATTGGCTGATTGGTTGCGTCGATACATCGTCCACAAAGTAGCCTGTAGCTACCTCATCTTTCAAGAGTTAAGCAATGCTGAACGCCCCATGTTGGACTTGTTTTTGGTAAAGGTGGCTGCGGTGTATAATAGTGTTAGGCGTTGCTGTCAAGAAACAAGTTACCTATCGTTGACTATATGTTAGTTGTAATCGGAAGAAACAGTGTAAACCAGTATCAAATTAGCATGTTGATTATATATTATAGTGATAGGACATGGCACACATATAGCACTTTGTGTGTGGGTGATAAGGCGACTATGATGTAATGCAATGCAAAAGTGGAAAAAACAATATACTTCTGCTTCATGTATATAATCATGACCTATCTCAGTGAAGCAATCGGTACATATACATATAAAAAAGTGTGTGACATCGTCTTTGCCTTATCTCTAGGGTTTATTCTGTTTGGTGTTATACTATTTACAGATAAGATGTAAAAAGTAAGATTTTAAGGATATTATTAGTGCTTCGTTAAGTTTAGGCTACTTATATTAAGTTTTGTTTTATTGTTAATTAAAGCGAAGAAGCTGAAAGGTGACGGTTTGAATGTCCGCTGTGACGACGAGACGCCGTTTACTGAGGACGATGGTACTAATTCCATTATTACATGACTCATTATATTATTCCAAATTTTTAACATAGATAGGTTTGTGGTAATTTTGCACGATTTTATAGATTTTGCTTTGTTAGTGTTTGGGAGTTGGCAAAACGTTATTTTTTGCATGTAGTTCTAAGGTAAGGCTGCATGGTTAAAGACCAACGTTATATTATCTGCAAAACGTACCAGAAATAATGTATTTATGTACAGATAATGTTATACTTGCAATTCCGCTGTGGTTGTAGTTTTGTTTTTAATGCAAGCTTAGTAAAATTAATGAATAATTATATTTGATAGATTCTAGCTTTATGATGTTATATTAAGATTAGCCATTTGATGCGAATAAAGTATAGAATTTACGCATGGAGTGGTACTATTATATGAAAATGTAGTAAGCATATAAGATTAATATTACTTTACTTTTTCTTGAATTTTAAGTGTATATATTTCATTGCAATTATCTACAAAATAGATTATACAATTTAAAAGTAAATTAAGGTATAATCCGACAAGATTTTGAGTGAATGAGAAATAATTTTGTATCTGGAATTTTATCATAGGAGATAGTATATAAATGACGTTTTAATCCCAGAACAACGGATTTTCTTTGTATTTAGTTCAAATTTCTTTCTATATATTGTTTGAGATGGATTTATGTTTTGTTAAAATTCTAAAAGCATTGAAGACTGAAAGTCCTCACGTTTGCCAACATTTATTACGAATCTTGTCTGATATACCTCTTTATATTTGACGCATTTAATTTGAGACATTATTTTTAGATGGTATTACTTTTATGTCAAGGATTTCATGATATTAGAAACTCGCATATAGGATCAAACGGACTCCTCGATGATCTCAACAAAAATTTCATGAATATATTTAGTCGCTCCATTCGCATATATACATATATATACATCAATACATCATAAAACATTTTGTATGCATAAAATCCTTGGTGTGAAACGCATTATGCTATTTATGTATAACATTCAATTTTATTATTATTTTGCAATGTTGGATTGAACATGTAATAATTGCTTTTACCAATAACGGACCTTTTATAATAATTCTGCAAGTGACTAAATATTTTATATATGTATGTATAACATAAATATATTACACTATTTTATCCCGATTTAAAATTATTCAGATTTAAAAAAAGTTTTTTGAGTGACACTTACGTAACAATAAGCTTTAAAATATCTCGATACCTCATATTTTTATAATTATACATACTCCTAATAATCCGAACACTAACTTTGTAAACGCTATTGGCTATAGTTCTATGAAGATATTTTTATTCAAAATTTAAGATACGATTAAATTAAAATATAGTGGTATAGTTATTTCTTTAAATGATTAATGAGCCAATTACTGCAGATTTATTTGGTAGTATAAATACTTATAGATAATATATTGTTTAGTTAGCTTTCTAATAGGCTTGTATAGTTAGAGCTAGTTGAATGTGACAAATGTTGCAACTTGACTAACACAATTTTCTTGGGTAACTTTCAGCTGAAGGGAATCAGCTAATCTCGTATACAGGGAATATTCCAGACTTTGAGGACATGAATATGCCCGACTTGGAAGCGGATGACTCTGAGCAGCCGGTTATGGCTCCGAGCCCTAGCAGTTCTACCTTGAACACGCCTCAGTCGACGATCAGATCGCCTTTCAACCCGCTTAAGCGATGAGGAAATACCAAACTCGGGTCTTGATCCACTAAGAGGTGATCGATGTGATGGCTCAGGACAGAATGTTGTTCCAAGCCAAGTCTATTGCACGCGTTTTATAACTTCACAATTGATCACACTTTCACCTATATTTAAAATGTTTGGTTGTTGTTGTATTTTTGTAAATTTTGTTACGCTTTGTTTGAGAGGGATTATGTATCTTGTTAATATAAATTTATGATGCATTGGACGAAATGGAGTCGTTTTGTTAATGATAAAAATATTATTGAAAAATGTTTTGTTTAAATTTCTAATTATTCCTTGTGATTGTGCAAGATGTTTACTTTTTATTTATTCATCAGTGTTGCTTTAAAATACGTTTAATATCCTGTAGTATCTTATGTATAGTTAGATGGAAAATATATCTGTTGGACGTATCATATGGAATTGGTTAAAAATTTTGTGGGGACGTACGTACCATAACGAATCTGAATTATTATAATACAATAATAATATTTAATGTTAGTTTTCATGTTTTCGAGCAATTGATTTCTCCTAATAGTTTTATCCTTAATAAATATTTAATTAGCATTTAATAGAATAGCTATGGCTATACTTTGCTAAACACTAGATTTTTACTATGCTCTATCACAATTATTATAGTTTAATTAAATGTTAGAATTTAATCTTGTAATGAAAAATAACAATACGCCAGATTTGTATATATTATTATTACCACCCTATATATTTCAGTTTTAATATTTTAGTTCTATTATAATTAAATGAGACGGTGAAATAAATATATAGTTACATATTCACGAAATGTGTCTGTTCTGGTGCCTTAAGATACAACTTAATAATATGATATACCACATATATACACGTTATTATGCTATTTTTGGTGTAACTGCAATTAGATCAAGAATTGTGGATTCAACAAAAAAAGTAATAGAGTAGACTGTTTCACTACGTTTTGATCACAACTTTTTTTTAATTGTTAACATAATAATAACCTAGTAATGTGGAATGTTATGGCTAATTGCTTTCATACAGCCAATGACATCGAAGTTAAATGATATTGTCATTTTACAACACTACTAATAATTTGAGTATTTGTCTATTTTCTTAAGTTTATTACAAAAAGATGCTAAAACACCAATAATATTATTAAGTGATAAATGTTCGTGGTGTAAAGAGAAATACTATTATATATGTAGAATAAATCATGCCTGTTTTATAGAAGAATATAATATTCGCCATAAAAATAAACAAGTGCATACTTCGCAAGTATAAGTATCAAGTATGTTATTGAAAAATATAATGAAAAAACATACTGATAAAATATGTACATAACTCACAGTCCGTTCATATAGTCCAGTCACATAAAGTTTGAAATCAAAACTTGACACTCAACTTTCCATTTTTGATATCATGTCGTTCTAATGATACAAAAACGATGGGCAGAGTTTGGAAAAAAAGACAAAAGTCTTTTTTCGTAATTACTTGAAAACGGTAAAAAATATACAAAAAAAATTGTAATAAAAATTTGGACAGCTGAATATTTTACATAAAAAAGGTTCAATAACTTTTTTCCTCCCATCAAAATAACTGAGTTAAGAAGGTCTTAAGTTCAAGGGATGAAAATCTTTCTATCTTTAATTTTAGAGATATTTTTAATTTTTTAATAACAATTTAAACCTTTCAAATTGATATTGAATACTTAAAATTTTAAGAATATTTTTAATTATTAATATAAATTTTGCTAAATTTTACTACCTACGATTTTTTTTAAATTTCCATACAATAACTACATAATATAAAAAGTAACTAAATAATATAAAAAGTGTAAAGTTAAGTGCCAAATTTTGATTTCAGGCCTTATTTGACTGGACTAATAATAACCATGTTAATTAATAACTTTGTGTAAAAGTTACTTTTACACAAAGGTATTAATATAATAAAATTTGATCATCTTTAAAAAGTCCATAAGCATTAATAAATTAATCTTTAGGACTAATTAAGTTGCATGAGGCTGAATCATCGTGTAGTAATATTGTGGCAATTCAGTCAGAAGTACAAAAACATTGTCTCAAATTTTTGTTTTAACCCATTGTCAATTCTGTTTTGCAAGGAAGTATTATTGCGCATTTTATGATTCTTCACATAGCTATTATAAGTGTTGGACATTGTCGTATGCTCAAAGCAAGTGTAGGTTTTTAACAGTAACAGTAAGTTTCCAACATTAGTTTTCACAATACTGGGGACTTGCTAATATTTCGGAAAATATATATGGGTCAATATGAATATAAGTTCGTTTTTTTATTTCACTGGTACCTACATTTCAGGGCTAATTTACATCTACAGATATCGAACCTATCGTAGCAGACAAAATCATACTTTTCTATATAATATTTTTTATACAGTCACGCTTCCGTGTCAGCCGCCTTAGTGTTACAGCAGAAGAAAAATACTTTTTCTGCTACGGTCCAATGTCTGTAGATTTAAACGGAGGTAAACGCAAGGCGAGTAATATTTATATTTCCTAAAAGCATTGATGTATCAAGAATAAAAGTAATACAATTAAAGAGTCCAGATCGTAGTGCATATGTACGAGCGTTGCATGACACTAGCTGACAACCACGACAAAGCATCTAAGGAAAATATGTAACACCAACAATATTGATATACTGTTAAACTTGTATTCTAAGCGTGTTGTATTTTTGTATAAACATAATTGTTTCAAATATAAAAGTATTTTTATTGTTCCTCTACATATTGGGGTTTGCCAACTATGTACAAAATGAAATAAATATACTAATATTAAGTGTACATTTATCCTGTGTTTACTCAAAAGCAGTTTTCTAAGTTAAAAAGAAATTTGAAACAAATGCTGAAACTGCCTTAGTCATTGTTCATTTTTTTTCATTATTATAGTTTTCATACATTTGTAAGGAATTCAAAACATAAATATATTTGACTTTCACGTGATTTCGAGATATGTATATGGCATGGTTCTTGTCCTGGAATACTTATATCAACACACCACTGAACATTGGGGTAACTAATAGCAAGGAATGGTTTTTTTCATTACCCTGAAAATTGCGAGTACGCTAACTAAATATTAAACATAGTAACGACATTATCCTCAATTGACGATTCTATTAAATCTATTTTACAATAGGAAGGCATGTTATAGAGAACATGGAAATTGTTTAAATTGTATCATAATGTAATAGAAATACCCACATTTACCTCATTGGTCGTTCCTTTTGTGCATACATTTTTCTTAAAATATTTTGTGTAGTCATTCTATTGTAAAATAGCGTTATATTACATACTGTATAACTTATAGAATACATTGTATATTATCATTTTCATACATTAATTATGAACAAAGTTTGTTAGATATAATAGAGTATGTTTAAATAGGTATATATACCTAATATAATAAATTGTAAGTTATTTTTAAATATGATACAATAATATAATAAAAGATGAAACCTAACAGTCGTTTTTATTTCGTCTATCACAGCAATCCGCAGTGTGAAAGTATGGTAGGGTGATTGGGATTTTTGATTAATTTAAAAAGAGATAATTCTGAATAAAAAACAGTGTAATGTGTTAAAATTTTATAAATTGCATGTGATATAATAATTTTCTGACGTAAAGTGCCTTATACATTACAACAGTACTTTTGATAACAACTTTTAATACATATAATATGAATTCAAATGTATTCAATACTACATATCTGAAAATATTATTTGCAAAAATAGGTATAAACATCGAATACTAGCTCATTTTTTTTAAATAAAGCTTTTATCTCACTACTCGTCTCTATGTACTACGAGATATTTTTTATATAATTTATTTTAAACTAGCATCCGTAATAGCAAGTTATAATAAATATTTTATCTTACGTTACCAATTATATCACAAATAACAAAAGCGTATGCACCTACTTGAACTTAAAAGCGTTTTTAAAATATATGTTAGGGTATTTAATACAAAATCAATATTTTCTAACCCACCTCACATTCTTAAACATAATTTTGTCACCGACTATACTTAATATTTGAAAATAATTTTTGTCTTTAGTTACAGTTATCTTAACATTAAGTTTTATATTGCTATAAAGAAATCTAGGGACTAGTGGATGTTTTTTGTTTAATTTTTAATTTAATTATTTAGTTCATAAGGCCAAAGAATACATAATTATGAACTTTTATTTATCCTACTTAATTAGCTGGGGTGTTTCTTATCTTCAATTGAGTGATAAAATAATATATCCATTAAGTACTTAAGATGCACTTAATACCATTCAGACACTTATATTCTTTCAGTAAAAATATTTTCGGAGAAGTGACATTGAACTACCCTTATTAAATAACATTGATTACATTGATTGACTATATATGAATAAATGCAATGTGCGATTGTAAGCTGCCAAGAGAAACAAAGAAAATGTTGTAACTTTGTTGTAAATTGGGATGTAATGCGTATGTAACTGACGCTTTCTACTTGGTCAATTTTTTTTCAATCCTGTTATTATTTCTATCAAACCTGAGTGTCAAGTCATTTGGGAATCGTTCTGTGTTGGCGATTAACTAATTGATTTCGCACGTTGAGGTTGAGGTCCTGGCTTACAGCTTTGTAATTCTTTTATGCAGTAGTTTTGTAAAGCTTTGTTTTATACAAGTGAGTAAGGAAGTATTGTCAATACAACATCGACGTGGCAATTTATTCCGATGTGTCTATTATGTGACATCAAATTCGAGCGCTTGTATTTTAATGTGCAGCATTATAACTTAGTTATGAGTAGCAGTGCATTTATGATTGATTTCAAATAGGTAGACCTATCATATTTGGGTCATAACACATAACAATACCCAAGTTGCATATTGGATTGCTCCGATTACATTAAAATATAAAATTAGTTTGTTATTTATTAATGAAACCTTATTGTTTTAGGATCATGTTCGATATAAGTAATATATTATTAACATTAATTGATTCGTCAATGTAAACGGAGTTTTCTTAACAGCGTCGGTAAAAGTTTTGTCGCGGGAGTTCGGTTCTTAATTCCTTCATTTATGTAAGGTCCTGGTTTGGTCACAAGTACTGTATGCAATGTTGGAAGCGCTCCTATTGCACATGCCAGGTCAGCGGACATGTTCCGACAACCCTGAATGTCCAAGAACTTCAGTTTTTCACAATAGGACCGTATAGCATGTAATGTGGTGTCCGTTAGAGGATTGCAGCCCTGTAATAGACAATGAAAAATTAAAACAATAAAAATCATTTACCATTTAAATAATATAACAAATGGTTACGTTATATCTATAAAATATTAGGTACTTACTCTTAATTCTAGATATTGCAACCGTCTTAAACCTTTCACAATAACTTCCACAGCTTCATCTTTTAAATTAAAGCAGTCCGTCAGATTTAAATATTCAATACTGGGACAATTTCTGACTAGATGCTCTATTCCAATATGAGTTATTTGCTGGCACCTGCTCAAGTTTAAGTTATTTAAT
This sequence comes from Cecropterus bathyllus, assembly GCA_018251575.1. NCBI lineage: Eukaryota > Metazoa > Arthropoda > Insecta > Lepidoptera > Hesperiidae > Cecropterus > Cecropterus bathyllus. The sequence goes on along the minus strand of DWPF01000047.1, from coordinate 5,139 downwards.
TCCTTGAATGCAAATGCGTATGTAAGGCTTACGTCAGTTATTTTATTACAACCACTAATATCTAGCTCTCTTAGGCTTTTTAATCTCGCTAAAGAAAATCCGCTATACGAGTCTAGTGATAATTTCTCGCACATAAGCATCACATCTCGCTTTCTCCTTGCATCGCGTACTATTTCCTCTTCGGCTCTAGATCCTAAATGAATCTTAAGGCTGCTGATAGAATGGTCTAAACTAGACATAATGGGGCCATCGTCATCCCCTTCAGATTCCAATTTTCCCATCCCTGTTAAACCCGCATCAGATACTTTATCGCAATGACTTAGCTTTAAGGTATGCAGTAATACCTGGTTTTTAAATATTACTTGGATGGAGGCGTCTGTCACGGCATTGAAGCAATAACTTAAATCAATAGATCTCAGATTAAGCAGTTTTTCGGACATCATAATAAGACCATTCTGATCTAAGTTTAGTGAATGAACATCCAATTCTTCCAGAACATTATTTTCTTCTGCACAAATTCCTTGCTCTAAACCTACTTTTGTTATCAGTTCACATTGTGAGATGTTTAAACTTTTTAGTTTCGTTAGTTTTTTTAGCTCTGCTATACCTAAATCTGTGACAGCTCTGCATCGTTGAATATTCAGGTACTCCAAATTGATAAGATTTTTGCAAATATATACCAATGACTGGTCAGTCACTCTTGTACATAAACCAATGTCAAGTTCTCTTAAAGAAGTTTGGTGAGTTGTGAGTGCAAGTAAACCGGTGTTTGTGAGCTGATCACATGAATGTACTTTCAGAGATTCCAGTTGTAGATTTTCCGTTTCAGATAAACGTTTCAATGCTGCTCCATCAATAAGAGTTTTTGAAAACACCAACCGCTTCATACTTTTTGCTCTGGATATAATAAATTGCAAGACAAAGTAGAATGTTAGAACACTTTCTGAAGGATTTTGGAAAGCATTACTGTCAGGAGGGTAGAACCTTTTCACAAGACCAAAATGGAATTGTAGAGAGCATCCAGATAAATTAAGCTCTTCTAATTGTGGCGCTGCTTTTACAAATCTATTAAAGAGTGCATCTGTTAGATACTGGTTTCCTGACAAACTTATACTTTTTAGTTTGTCTAAACTATTTGCTGCTAATCCTTCTGTTTCCCCTTCCAACAGCCGTCCAGACATGAACAGTTCCTTACAAGTTTGGATATTTAATGTCTCTAAATTCGGACACTGTTCTAGTATATAGATAAATATTTTTTCACAGATATCACAATTTCTGAGGGTCAAATTTTTGATATTTTCTCCCAATCTATCCCAAAAACTATTTATCTTACTAGATATTTCTACCTCACTGAATAGAAAGTTTGTATATATTATTGCGGCATTTTCAAATATATACTGTGGAGAGGATTCTTCATCATTCAGTATTGATTTGAAGAAAATCACAACTTTATTTTTTAAAAAAGATCTATCATTTGCAGCAATGTACCAGGATCTACATGTTTCACTTGCTGCCTTTCTGTCAGATTTGGGTAAAAACTTGAATAGGTGCACAAGAACCTGGAAGGAAAAAAAAGTATAGTGTAGTATACAAATAAATAACGTAGATTTCAGTTGTACATTTCAGAATTACATAAGAAACAAAATGTAAAGTCTGCTTAATATAAACAGTGAATACCTTTTAGTATATTTTGAGTGTAAAAGTGATATGCCAAATGCTATATATTACTAGCTGACCGGTGCCCACTTTGTTGGGAATTGCAAAAGTTTTTGGCGTTGTTTTTAGTACTAAATTTTAGGGTTTATTACCCAACTGAGGGTTATGTTTTATCGCAATTATGTATCTATTAGCATGCCAAAGCAAATGTCATCTGTTAAAATTGTATGAAACTAACAGATAATTGTGACTAAGCTATCCTATCTTCCAAGTTGAATTAACCTTCACATGGTGTGCAAATTTGATTGAAATAGGTTCAGTAGTTTAGGAGCTCATAGCAGACAAACAACGTAATACGTAATTTATATAGATATAAGCTATCCTATATTTTACGTTGGATCATACTGCACACTGTGTGCAAATTTCATTCAAATCAATTCAGTACTTTAGGAGTTTATCGCGGACAAACAACTTGTTACGTAATTCATTTAACTATAAGCTATCCTAACCTTCAAACTGGATCAAACTGCACACGGTGTGCAAATTTGATTTAGATTGGTTCAGTAGTTTAGGAGTTTATCGCAGACAAACAACGTGAGACGTAAATTATATATATTAAGATAATTAAATACACCACATCTATACATAATGATTAGTAACATTGAATCTGCAGATACACTAAAAGAATATCATTATGAAATAATTTCGCTTAGGCAGATCTAAAGAGTGCAATTTATAAAAGAACTATGAATTGAAAAGATAAAAGATAAGAGATAAGAGAAACAATATAAATGCATAATATCTATTTTCATGTTGACAGCAAGTGCATTCATGAAAGATAAAAAATTGAATAAGAAGAATAAAGGATCATCATGAATTCTTTTCCAGTCAGCGTGTTATATAGAGTTTAGGATAATATAGATAACACAGACCACTATAATTGCAAGAAAGTAAGAAAGATGGTAAAACCAGTATTGTTGACTGGACAAGTACCATCTGCCCACCTGCTTCTAGCATGAGACATATTAACATATTGGGAGGGCATGGTTGCCAGCTGTCTTGTATTTAAGGCAAGCATTGTAATGGCTATACATTAGACATCGGATTCAGTTAGAGCCACTATTTTATATCAAGTTAGTAACAGATGTCCATGGGTAGCAGTGACCACTGACCTTCAGATGGATTGCATGCTCGTTCGTTACTTCAATTTGATAAAATTTAAATTATGAAAACTCTGTAGGTATCCTTTACTGATTGTAATACTCGAGCTCTTAGCATGTATTGCAGTAATTTTTTTGTTTAAATATAGCCTAGACAATAGCTACTTAACACTAAGAAGTAAAATGTGAAGAGGATATATATAGCATATAACAAGAGGAATATTTTAAAATAATATTTTAACTTCAGTAAAAGCACAGCATTTTAGCCCACAGTCATTGTTAGATTTGTATTTTTCACTGTTCATAAGTGGTTTACCAAAAATATCAAAATTTTATATTTATATATGACCTTATATTTTTAATATGAACTCTCGTAAATTTAATAACATATCAATTTTATTAGTATTACGTTTTGCCAAATTTAGTACGAATAAAATATACGTAGGTGTCCAATATAACAACTTATTATAAATAATATTAAGTGTTATAAAGTCAAATGGAACGGCAGTGTTTCTATTTGTTATGTACAGAAAAACGACAGGGACTTGACGATTTAGAAAGCAAGGAAGTCAATCATGAAGGTAAAAAAATACTTTAATCAAGATCACGTGAAAATGATAACTCAAAAGGCAAACAAAGAAAATCGTAATACACATAAATACGGAAGTCCGTTTTGCAAAAAACAATAAACAAATACATACCTCATAAGGTAACTCCATTTTTATATTATATCAGCTTTTTCACAATTTGTTCGATTTACATTATTTACAATATAAATTATTTAATAAAATCCACAACATTTTTACTCCAATTCGACTTTACTTCTACATTGATTTGTTTGTCAGATTGACATTTCGCCAGTTGACAGATGACCTTCATTGACATTGACAAATAAATCTTAGGTTGCATTCAGTTTAGTTGTAGCTGATGGATCTTATCTTATACACCACTATCTATCTATCGGATCTTGAACGAAAATTGCCATAGGGCTACATTACAGAATAGCGTATGGGCTATTTTTATGCCGAAGAAAATTACGATTCCGCTGGGATAGATTGACTATTGCTCTGTTGTCTTTTGCTTTTTTTGTATTGAATGCACTGATGTCACGTGATATCAGTCCTCTGAAAAATGTTATTTAATTAAATGTTATTATGTTGACTTAATTATTAGACACTAATTACAGTTATACATTACTTTATACATATACATCAGAATTTGTGAGGGATTTGCGCTCCGTTTCCCACCGAGCGTTATCATAATAACTCAAATATACATGTTTTTTTCTTTTTTATATATCAGACTGAAGTATCAAACTGACCATGCAGACCACCTAATGGTAAGTGGTTCCTGTCCATAGACATATTTAAAGAACTTCATACAGAACAGGTGTTCTATCTGAAGTCGATCACAAATGCGTTGCTACTTCCGAGGACTTAGATGTTCTCCTCATATATGAGTAAGCCGACAACCACACCGTTCCACGAAAACGAAAACTGCTTCACGATAAAAATAGGTGTGGCGCTGGTACTTCCCCGTTCGAACTACACTGGTTCTATTAACTAGAAAATATTATGGAGATTATAGGGACTCTCCTCAATGTTCGGCGTTACGTTAGCTATTTCTTAAAGTCTTTTATGAATTTAAAAGTAATAGATACTCATACGTTCGGAGAGGCTGCCCTCTGGTGTCTCTTGTGCCTGCGACAAAGCGTCTCGAAAGGCCTACATCATGGCCCTCTCCGCTGAGTAGAGGGCGAGGTGGCCCCTAATATATAACGTACCTTCAGCATATACTGGGCCATCTCCTCGTAGCGATTGTCGCAGTGACGAACACCTGGTGATCGGTTCTTTCTCGAACCGACACTACCACTAACAGATAACTACTGAAACCAGTAACTGACATCGTTACTACATGCCTATTATAATCGGTTCAGTATTAAATTTAGATACTTTATAACGCACTTATCTAACCATATTAGCAAGCCATATGGCTTACAATACGACTTACTATATGAAAAACTGTAATGTTTTCTATCAAAAGAATAAGGTACTTCATACACAAACGAGCATGGAGACTGATGGTTGGTGGTCACTGCCGCCAATGGACATCTGTAAGTAACTTCATATAGAATAAGGGCCTGAAGTCTATTACAGATACGTTGCTACTCCTCAGGACTAAGTGCGTTTCTCTGTGTGTGTACCTCATACTTATAAAAAATGTACCGGCAACCATATCCTTCTACCGGAACGTATGAAATGCTTCACGATTGAAATTGGTATGGTGCTGGTACCATCTCGGACCAGCCCCGGATCTTCAATTT
>DWPF01000046.1:0-16808 GCA_018251575.1 Cecropterus bathyllus | reverse complement strand
CCTTTTTTCCTGTGGGTAACAGGACGGGGTATTTATAAATACCGGCAAAAGCCGTGAAGGTCAAAATAACCAAATAATATAATATAATATAATATAATATAATAGCCCCTCAAAGGCTAACTCCACGTCCGGCATGACCACCGATGCCACGTGAGGGGCGGACATTGGAAACTCTCAGAGTTAGATACACACCAATGACCAACGGAGCTCTAGCGACCTTCGTTAATATGGAGAGACAATTTACAAATAGTACACTTGGGCCGCTGCCTGGGGGTGATCGCCGGGGCACGTCTGGAGCTGACGCTGGGCGTGACAGCATGCAAACCGTCAGCGACTCTTTGCTGAACAGGCGGGCAAGAGTCGGGGGACCCGAAAATACTACAGCCGATCAACGGGGCGGGGAGGGGACAGATGATGCTTTGCAGAGTAGGGCCTCGCCCACAAACTCTGTCGGCTCATCTGTATCGACCACGAATAATGCAGTAAGTGATGATAGAAGACGAAAGTGGTCAACAGAAGAACTACAAGAACTCATGTTCTGCTATTTTAAAGCTAGATTGGACGGAGCAGGATATATAGACAGGTTACACAAACTTTTTACAGAGAGAAACCCTAATAACCCGAAAATACATAAATTTAATGGTAACACTTTATCGAACCAAGCTCGCAGGATAATAAAACAGAATGTTATATCACGAGAACTACTGGACCGAATACAGAAACATGCAGAAGGAAGAATAGACACAGTAGAAGACCTAGAACAAAATATAGTTAAAGAAGAAGTCACTGCCCATTCGAATACCATTGCACTAAGCACACATCACATAGATTATTCAATAGAACAAATACAAACAATAGATCAACTTGCACAAAATATAGAAGTTAGTGAAGATCAAGACCCACTAATTTTAAATTTTCTACAAATATTGAGCGAAACCAAAGAAACTTTAATTGAAGAACGGCAACTTCTACCAAAAGCGAAAATAAATAAACGTTTCTCAGAAAATCTTTGCAAACTAAATAAATTTCTACCTAATATACTGGCAACTAATAATTCTCTGCGGGAAATAAACAACATTATTTACGCAGCTGCTAAAACTTTAATAATGAATAACAATCAAATACCATATACATCAAAGAATACTTTTAAAAATAAATCTGATCCACCGTGGAAAAGAAGAATACAAATCAAAATAGAAAAATTCAGGAAACAATTAGGACAGTTGATAGAAATAGGTAGAGGAAACAATACACGTAGGATGACAAAAATTAAAGATAAACTATATAGGCAATACAACATTCAAAATGAAAATGAACATAGAAATATAGAAGAAACATTAAAACAAAAAATTAAAGCATTGGCTGGTAGGATAAAAAGATATGAAGATATAAATAGTAGAAAAGAACAAAATAGCTTATTTAACGAAAATGAACACAAATTATACAGAAGTTTAGGTGGCAATAGTTTTAAAGATATTAAATTACCTGATAAAGAAATAGTAGAAGAATTTTGGTCGTCTATACTGTCAAAACCCATACATTATAATAGTAAAGCCAACTGGATTAAAGAAATAGAAATGGCATCGAGTGAAGTGAATATAGAACACATAGAAGTAATTTCAGAAGAACATATAAAACATGCAATTAAAAAGCTACTGAACTGGAAAACACCAGGAATAGACAAAATACAAAATTATTATTTAAAATATCTTACCAGCGTACACAGTTATTTAGGTTCTTTATTCACAAAAATAGTGTCAGGTAAAGAAACGTTAGAGGAGTGGTTCACTACTGGACAGGTTATTTTAATTCCAAAAAATGAAAAAACTGAAGATCCAAAAAACTGGAGACCAATTGCATGCTTGCCCACAATTTATAAATTATTAAGTTCCGTTTTATCCAATATTTTATACGACCACTGCCATCAAAACAATATAATAGCAATAGAACAACGGGGTTGTCGCCGAGGAGCTAGAGGATGCAAGGATCATCTCATGGTGAACAAGGCTATATTAGAGGATGCACACCAGTCCCAGAAGAATTTGAGCATGGCGTGGGTAGACTACCAAAAAGCGTTTGACAGTGTACCACATGAATGGCTTGTTAAGGTGTTGGACCTCTATAAATGCCCACCCATTATCAAAAGATTTTTAGAACTTGTTATGCCGTCATGGAGAGTGATTATGACAGCTCGTGGCACACAAAATTCATTAACTACTGGACCGATTTACGTTAGACGTGGAATATTTCAGGGAGATTCACTTTCACCATTATTATTCTGCTTAGCAATAAACCCCCTTTCATTCGTTTTGAACAAATACGAAATGAAAGGATATAAACTGAAAGACAGTCTCTGGATTAATCACTTGTTGTACATGGACGACCTTAAAGTGTATGCAAACAATAGACACAATTTAAAAGTATTATTAGATAGTGTAGAGATATTTACAAGGGACATAGGAATGAGGTTTGGTTTAGATAAATGTAATACAATACACATTAGCTCAGGACATAGAAATAAAGTGACAGGAGAGGGGCATATACTTTTGGGAGGAGACATAATTAAACAACTTGCTATAGGAGACAGATACAAATATTTAGGAATACACGAGTCAGGAAAAATTGAACATAGCATAGTTAGGGACCAAATAATTAAAGAATACTTTAAAAGGATAAAGAAACTAATTAACACTCATCTCAACTCGCGAAATTTAATCAAAGGCATAAATACTTACGCCATTCCAGTTTTACTGTATTCATTCGGTGTTATAAACTACAAAAATAGCGATTTAAAGAAAATAGATACTAAAACAAGAAAACTACTAGCAATAAAAAAAGCACACCAACAAAAAGCAGAAGTAGAAAGATTGTACTTACCAATAACTCAGGGCGGAAGAGGTTTATTGAACGTAGAATACATGTATAAAACACAGATAGTTAAATATAAACAATACCTAAAAGCAGGAGGTGATGAATTAATAAAAGCAATAGTTAATCATGATATACATAGAGATAAATATTCAATATTTAAAGAAGCGCAAGATATAGAAAATCAACTACACTTAGCACGAGAAAACATACATACAGATAAAGACATTAGGGAAGCAATAGTTAAAAGATGTAAAGACACATGGCGAAATAAACAGTTACATGGACAATTCATTAAAAAAGTATTAGATCAAACAAATATAGACACAGAACTCTCATTTAAATGGATTAAAAAGCAACAAATATCTCCAATCATAGAATCGTCAATATTCGCCATACAGGACCAATGTATAATGACACGACAGCATAGACGGGACATATTGAAAGAACCAGTAGACGGAAAATGTCGCCTGTGCGCCTGCAAGGATGAGACCACACAACACATTATATCAGGTTGTGAAAAACTAGCGGGAAATTATTATGTCAAGCGGCATAATAATCTTGTTAAGTACGTCTACTGGTGTTTAGCTAAAAAACATAAAATAGAAGTCTCTAGCCTTTGGTGGAAGGAAACCCTCATACAGCCCCAAGTGAAAGAGAATGAGACTGCCAAAATTCTTTGGGAAATACCAGTTCAAACCGATGTCACCGTTACACACAATAGACCTGATTTAATATACATAGACAAAACTAATAACCAAACCTACTTAATAGACGTAACAGTACCATCTGACTATAATATAGGACCGAAAGAAATTGAAAAATTAAGTAAATACCACCTTCTCAAAAACGAAATTAGTCGTTTGTGGAAAACGCAGACGACTATAATCCCAATAGTCATTGGCGCAACTGGCATTGTAGGGAAAAATATTAAAAAGTACATAGACAAATTAGACACCTTCATTGACATCACCATACTACAAAAACAGGCAGCAATAAGTTCATCAACCATACTCAGTAAAGTGCTAGGAGATACAATATTTGCAAATAACACACAAAATACACAGAACACAGAGCAATCAACACACACAGGACAAGCATCAAACATACAAAACATATCAGAACAGTTAACTACAGAAATAAACACCCAACAAACACAGGAGTGCCGCATTACAGCGCGCACGCGAGAACGAGGAGGTATGCAAAGAAGAAATGTAAGTAGAAGAGGTAGAATATTAAAATCATAATAGATCCACAAGGGTATTCTCTCTTAAATTATTTATATTATATACACCATATATATGAATATTGTATTATTACTACTACTACTTCTACTGCTATATATTACTGTTAATATATATTTAATCCTACACTTATATATTCTATAGTACAATATTATTAATTTAGTAACGGGGACATAGATACCTTTTTTCCTGTGGGTAACAGGACGGGGTATTTATAAATACCGGCAAAAGCCGTGAAGGTCAAAATAACCAAATAAAATAATATAATATAATATAATATTTAAAGATTAAAAATAATCACCTTAATATCTTCAATATTATGCTCTAATTATAAGCTATTTAAATAAATTATAATAATTAAAATTAAAAAAAGTAATATCATTCATAAAATAAATCTAAATAAATAAATTTTTAAATTATTTATTTGTATAAAACTAAAAAAAATTGAATAATTTTTAATAATTAAAAAAATTCCTTGACCTCTATATATTTCTCTTCAACTTATATCAATATTTTTTATTATTTTTTGACCAAAACTTAAAAAATAATAATTTATACCATAAGTAGATAAATTAGGTATAAATCATATTAATCTTAAAAATAATCTTAAATTATAACTTTTTAAAAATTTATTAATAGAATAAATATTTATATTACTAATAAAATATCCTAATAATCCACCCACTAATCTAACATAATTAACTATAAACTTTATATTAATAGATAAATAAATTATATAAGGATAATAAAAAATTAATCATCTTAATATTCTTCCAACAATAACTCTTATAAATATTAATAAAAATATTCTTTTTAATATAACATAATCTTCTTCATATAAATTATAAATTCTTAATAAATTAAAATCATTAACTATTAAATATATTATTAAACGAATAGTATAAAATATAGTAAGTCCAGTAGAAATATAATATAAATAAAAAATTATTATATTTAAATTTCTTATTGATAATATTTCTAAAATTAAATCTTTTGAATAAAATCCTGCTAAAAAAGGAATACCACATAAAGCTAAATTTGAAATATTTATACATAAAGAAGTTAAAGGAATATATAAACTCATTCCTCCTATCAATCGAATATCTTGATTATCATTTATTATATGAATAATTATCCCAGCACATATAAATAATAAAGCTTTAAATATAGCATGAGTTAATAAATGAAAAAAAGCTAAATCAGGAAATCCTATTATTAAAATTCTTATTATTAAACCTAATTGTCTTAATGTTGATAAAGCAATAATTTTTTTTAAATCAAACTCATAATTAGCAGAAATTCCTGCTATAAATATTGTTAAACCAAATAATAATAATAATCATTTTAAAAAAAATATTTCAATTAATAAATTATTAAAACGAATTAATAAATACACCCCAGCTGTTACTAAAGTAGAAGAATGAACTAAAGCTGATACAGGAGTTGGAGCTGCTATTGCAGCTGGTAATCAAGAACTAAAAGGAATTTGAGCTCTTTTAGTTATTGCAGCAATAATAATTATTAAACTAATAATTTGTATTCTAAAATCATTATACATAAAATCTAAATAATAAATATAATTTCAACTTCCATAATTTAATATTCAACAAATTACTATTAAAATAAAAACATCACCAATTCGATTAGATAAAGCTGTTAATATACCAGCATTATAAGATTTTAAATTTTGATAATAAATTACTAAACAATAAGAAACTAAACCTAAACCATCTCATCCTAATAAAATTCTAATAATATTAGGTCTAATAATTAATAAAACTATTGATAAAATAAATAATAATACTAAAATAATAAATCGATTCAAATTTAATTCAGAATTTATATATCTTTTTCTATAATAAATAACGCAAGAAGAAATTAAAGAAACAAATATTATAAATAATAAAGATATCCAATCTAATAAAATAGATATAACAATATTAATAGAATTAAAAGAAATTAATTCTCACTCTAAAAAAATTACTATATTATTTATAATAAAATAAAAAACTAAAATAAAATTTATTATAGAAAAAAAAAATAAAAAAAAAAATCTAATAAAACAAATAGAAAAATTTTTATTAATAACTTAAAGTGATTATTTTCACATTTTTGATACCACAAATCAATATTTTTTTTAAATTATTTAAATAAAATCAAATTATAAAATAATCAACTTTTAAAATTATTATATTTAAAGGTAATCAATGTAATAATAATAATAAATATTCTCGAGATAATCCAGTGTAAAATCTATATAAACCTAAATTATATTTTCCATGTTGAGTATAAGAATATAAATATAAACTATAACCAGCTCTAAAAAAAGAAATAAATATTAAACTAATTATTGAAAATCAAGATCAACCAACTAATCTATTAATTAATCTAATTTCTCCTATCAAATTTAAAGTAGGAGGAGCTGCTATTGCAGCTGATAACAATAAAAATCATCATAATCTTATAGAAGGTATAAAATTTATTATTCCTTTATTTATTAATAAACTTCGTCTTCCTAATCGTTCATAATTAATATTAGCTAAACAAAATAATCCAGAAGAACATAATCCATGACCAATTATTAAAATATAAGACCCAAAATAACCTCAATAATTTATTGTTATAATACCTCCAATAACTAAACCTATATGAGCAACTGATGAATAAGCAATTAAAGATTTCATATCAATTTGACATAAACATTTTAATCTAATATAAAACCCACCTACTAATCTAATTACAATTCATATAAAATTTAATTTTAAAGAAATTTTTTGAATAAAAATTAAAATACGTAAAAGTCCATAACCTCCTAATTTTAATATAATACCTGCTAAAATTATAGAACCTGAAACAGGTGCTTCAACATGAGCTTTAGGTAATCATAAATGAACAAAATATATTGGTATTTTTACTAAAAAAGCTAAAATTATTGAAAAATATAAAATATATAAATTATAATCATAAAATTTTAAAAAATAAATTATTATTCTATGTATTTCATTAAAAATATAAAAAATACCTAATAATAAAGGCAAAGAAACAAATAAAGTATAAAATAATAAATATATACCTGCTTGAATTCGTTCTGGTTGATAACCTCAACCAATAATTAATATTAAAGTAGGAATTAATCTACCCTCAAAAAATAAATAAAATATAAATAAATTTAAAGAAGAAAAAGTTATAAATAATATTAGTAATAATAAAATAATATTTAATAAAAAAAAATTTAAAAAAAAATCAATTTTATTTAATTTTTCTCTAGCTATAATTATCAATGAACAAATTCAAATTCTTAATATAATTAAACCAAAAGAAATTATATCACATCCTATTATATATCTTAAATTACAAAAATTTATAATATTAATAGTTAAATTTATAAATAAAAATATTATTATAAATAAAATTGATTGAACCATTCAAAATATATTTTTTTTAAAACATAAAGGAATTATAAAAAATAATATAAAAAAAAATTTTAACATTAATTAATATTTTTTTAATTTTATATATATATATATATATATATATATATATATATATATTATAATAAATTAAAACTTTGAAAATAATCATTTCCATAAGTACGAATTATTGAAACTAAAATAGAAATTCCTAAAGCTCCTTCACAAACTGTAAAAACTAAAAAAACCATTAATATATATATATCATATTCAATAAATCTTAAATATATTACTATTATTATATAAACTCTTAAAACAATAAATTCTAATCTTAATAATATAATTAATAAATGTTTATGTTTAGAAACAAAAATAATATTACCAATTATAAATATTACAAAAATAATTATTATATTTATCATTAATAGTTTTTATAGTTTATACAAAACATTGGTCTTGTAAATCAAAAATATTATATTATTATTTAAAAACTTCAAAGAAAAAGAAATTCTTTATCATTAATCTCCAAAATTAATATTTTTTTTAAACTATTCTTTGAAATTATAAAAATATTTTTATCTTTTTGTATTTTTTTTTTTTCAATTATAATATTTTTCTTAAAACATCCTCTTTCAATAGGATTATTAATTTTAATTCAAACATTATTAATTTGTCTAATTTCAGGAATAATTATAAAAACTTATTGATTTTCATATATTTTATTTTTAACATTTTTAGGAGGATTATTAGTTTTATTTATTTATGTATCAAGAATTGCATCTAATGAAATATTTAATTTTTCACCTACCAATAAATTCTTTTTAATAATTTGTTCAATATTTACTATTTTTATAAGTATTTATTTTATAAATAATCTACATTGAATAAATTTATTCACTAATTCTTGTGAAATAGATAATTTTTTTAAATTTTTTATATTTTTTAATAATGAAAATAATATTAATTTAACTAAATTATATAATAATCAAACTTATTTCTTAATAATAATAATAATTATTTACTTATTTATTACTTTAATTGCTGTAGTAAAAATTATAAATCTTTTTTTTGGTCCTTTACGTTCTTATAATTAATTATTATTATTATATTATTAATGATAAATAAATTTAAACCTTTACGAAAAAATCACCCAATTATTAAAATTATTAATAATTCATTAATTGATTTACCATCACCTTCCAATATTTCATCATGATGAAATTTTGGATCTCTTTTAGCTTTATGTTTAATAATTCAAATTATCACAGGATTATTTTTAACAATATATTATTCTGCTAATATTGAATTAGCATTTTATAGAGTAAACTATATTTGTCGAAATGTAAATTATGGATGATTAATTCGAACTCTTCATGCCAATGGAGCTTCTTTTTTTTTTATTTGTATTTATCTTCACATTGGACGAGGAATTTACTATGAATCATTTAATTTAAAATATACATGAATAATTGGGGTAATTATTTTATTTTTATTAATAGCTACAGCTTTTATAGGATATGTTTTACCTTGAGGTCAAATATCTTTTTGAGGAGCTACTGTTATTACAAATTTATTATCTGCTATTCCATATTTAGGAACTATATTAGTACAATGAATTTGAGGAGGATTTGCTGTAGATAATGCAACTTTAACTCGATTTTACTCATTTCATTTTTTATTACCTTTTATTATAATAATAATAACTATAATTCATTTATTATTTCTCCATCAAACAGGATCTAATAATCCATTAGGAATTAATAGAAATTTAGATAAAATTCCTTTTCATCCATTTTTTACATTCAAAGATTTAATTGGAGTAATTATTTTATTATTTTTATTATTAATATTAACTTTAAAATCACCATATTTATTAGGAGACCCTGATAATTTTATTCCTGCTAATCCTTTAGTAACACCAGTTCATATTCAACCTGAATGATACTTCTTATTTGCATATGCTATTTTACGATCAATTCCAAATAAATTAGGAGGTGTAATTGCATTAGTAATATCAATTTTAATTTTAATTATTCTTCCATTCACTTTTAATAAAAAAATTCAAGGAATTCAATTTTATCCAATTAATCAATGTCTTTTTTGATTAATAGTATCAACAGTAATTTTATTAACTTGAATTGGAGCACGACCAGTAGAAACACCTTATATTATTACAGGACAAATTCTTACTATTATATACTTTTCATACTTTATTATAAATCCCATAATTAATAAAATTTGAGATAAAATAATTTTTAATTATTAATTAATGAGCTTGTTTAAGCATTTGTTTTGAAAACTTAAGAAAGAATACTTATTCTATTAATTTATACTAAAAAAATATTATTAAATTAAATAAATCTTTAATCCAAGAAATAATATTAAAAAATTTAAAGAAATAGGTAAATATATTTTTCAACATAAATATATTAATTTATCATAACGATAACGAGGTAAAGTACCTCGTACTCAAATAAATAAAAAAGAAATAAAAACTAATTTTAAATAAAATATTAAATTTAAATTATAACCCCCTAAAAATATTAATCTAAATATTAATCTTATAAATAAAATTCTTGAATATTCAGCAAGAAAAATTAAAGCAAATCCTCCTCTTCTATATTCAATATTAAATCCTGAAACTAATTCACTTTCACCTTCAGCAAAATCAAAAGGAGTTCGATTAGTTTCTGCTAATCTTGAAGATATCCAACATAAACTTAAAGGCATTATTAAAAAAATAAATCAAATTAAATTTTGATATAATTTAAATAATACTAAATTAAATCTTATAATTATAATAATACAAGATATTAAAATTAATCTTAATCTTACTTCATAAGAAATAGTTTGAGCAACAGCACGTAATCCTCCTAATAAAGAATAATTTGAATTAGAAGATCAACCAGCAACTATAATTCTATAAACCCCTATTCTAGTACAACATAAAAAAAATAAAACTCCTAAATTAAATCTAATTATATTAAAATAATAAGGAATTAATAATCAAATTATTAAAGATAATATAAATCTAATAATAGGAGAAAAATAATAAGATATATAATTAGAATAATTTAAATATATTTGTTCTTTAGAAAATAATTTAATAGCATCAGAAAAAGGTTGTAATAAACCTAAAAATCCAACTTTATTAGGACCCTTACGAATTTGAATATAACCTAAAACTTTACGTTCTAATAATGTTAAAAAAGCAACACCAATTAAAACTCCAATAATTAAAATTAATATACCAATTAAAATATTTAATAAATCAATAAATATCATTACTATATATATAAATCAATTATATATTTATGACTTCTAAAATCATTACATTTTCTCTGCCAAAATAGTATATATATATATATATATATCTATTATTTATAAATTAATAAAATTCTTTAATTCAAAATTTATTTTAAATATTTGATCCTTTCGTACTAAAATATTTTATATATTTAAAGATAGAAACCAACCTGGCTCACACCGGTTTGAACTCAGATCATGTAAGATTTTAATGATCGAACAGATCAAAAATTTTAAACTTCTACATTTAAATTTTATCTTAATCCAACATCGAGGTCGCAAACTCTTTTTTTTATTTGAACTAAAAAAAAAAATTACGCTGTTATCCCTAAGGTAATTTTTTCTTTTAATCATAAATTATGGATCATTTATTCATTAATTAATGTTAAATTAAAAAAAAAAGTTAATTATATTTTTTTATCACCCCAACAAAATATTTCATTTAATTTTATTTTAAATATTTATAAAAAAATATTATTAAATTAAATATAAAACTCTATAGGGTCTTCTCGTCTTTTAAAATTATTTTAGCTTTTTTACTAAAAAATTAAATTCTAATTTTAATATCTAGACAGTTTATATCTCATTAAATCTTTCATACAAGTCTTCAATTAAAAGACTATTTATTATGCTACCTTTGTACAGTCAATATACTGCAGCCCTTTAATTTTTAATCAGTGGGCAGATTTGACTTTAAATTATAATCAAAAAGACATGTTTTTGATAAACAAGTGAATATAAAATTTTGCCGAATTCCTTATTATTACTTATAATAATATTATATATATATATATATATATATAATTTATACTAATTTTATCATTATAACTAATTTTAATTTATTAAAAATTATTTTTTTATAAAAATTTAAATTTTTATTAAAAATTTTTTATTTTTATTAAAATTTTTTATAAAAAAATATAATTTATAAACAATATAAATTTTAAAAATTTTAATTAAAAAATAATTTATTATAAATATTTAATTTAAAGATTATCCCTTAAAATATTAAATTTCTAAAAAAAAAAATAAAATATTTTATTTTTTTTTTTAGAAATTCTAAATTAAATTTATTTCTAAAAAAACTAGATATATTTAAAAACGATTAACATATCATTTCAAATTAATTATTAAAAATATTTTTACAACAATAACTTTATTAATTAATTATCTCTTTTAAATTCGAGAATTATTTTAACTTAATATATTTTTTAATAAACTCTGATACACAAGATACAATAAATAAAATTTACTTTTAAAAAATTTTATTTTCATTCTATTTCAAAATTCTTTTACAATACTATTTAACTATAAATTTATTAATTTTTTCTATAAATTATACTATAACCCCCATTAAAATATATTTATATAAAAATTTTTTTTATTATAATTTTTTTTTTATTAATTTACCTATTTCAAATTAATTAAAAAATAATTTCTTTTCAATGTAAATGAAATACTTAATATTACAAGATCTAATTTGTTCTTTCTAGAAACACTTTCCAGTACCTCTACTTTGTTACGACTTATTCCAATTTTTAAATGAAAGTGACGGGCAATATGTACATATTTTAATTTTTAATCATTTTATTAAAATAAATAAAATTACATTTAAATCCACCTTCAAATATTTAATTACAAAATATTATTCATTTAAATAAATTTATTGTAATCCATTATAATCTTAATTATAATCTGCATCTTGATCTGAATTAATTTATATTTTTAATTTTAAAATATTATTTTTATTTAAAAATATTTTTTTAACAACGATATACAAAATAATAAATTAAGTAAATTTATTCGTGGATTATCAATTACTTAACAGATTCCTCTAAATGAACTAAAATACCGCCAAATTACTTAAGTTTCAATAATTAATTATTTACTATTTTAGCTTAATAATTTAAATTTTTAATAATAGGGTATCTAATCCTAGTTTATTAATAAATTTTATTAAATCATGAATAAATTTAAATTTTAATTAAATTAAAATTTCACTTAATAATTTAATATTTAATTTTAATTAAATTTTCATTAATTATAATCTAAAAAAATTTATTTTATTTTTTGTATAACCGCAACTGCTGGCACAAAATTTGTTAATAATTTTAATATTACTAAATCTTAATTTCTTAAATTTTTAATTATAATTACTACAAAAATTTTTAAATATTATTAAAATAATTAAAAATTAATACTAAAATTTATATGTAAAATAAATTATAAATAAATTTCAAAAATCATAAAT
This sequence comes from Cecropterus bathyllus, assembly GCA_018251575.1. Classification (NCBI taxonomy): domain Eukaryota; kingdom Metazoa; phylum Arthropoda; class Insecta; order Lepidoptera; family Hesperiidae; genus Cecropterus; species Cecropterus bathyllus. Next base: position 3,729 of record DWPF01000046.1, on the reverse strand, counting down.
TTTTATCTATATACATAAAATTTTATATAGAATTATTAATATATATTTTTTTTTTTTTTTTTTGGATTTTAATTTATTTTTTCTAATGTTAAATTTAAATACAATAATACCTTAAATCAATTATTATTCTTATTGAAAATTAATATATTATTTTATTAATATAAATTTAAATATATGTATATATATATATATATATTAATAAATTAAATATTTAAATATATTTTTTTTATTTATATATATAAATAATATATATTAAATTAAATATTTAATATAAAATTAAAAAAAAAAAATAATTTAATTTATTAATTAAACCATTTTTAATGTTTTTTTATATAAATATAAATTATTATTATTTTCAAAAATAAGCTAAATTTAAGCTTTTGGGTTCATACCCCAAATATAAAGAAAATATATCTTTTTTTTGAAAATAAAGTGCCTGAATAAAGGATTATTCTGATAGAATAATTTATGTAATTTAATAATTACCTTTATTATTATATTTTATAGAATTAAACTATATCTAATAATATCAAAAATTATTGTGCATTTTACACTAAAATATATATATATATATATATATATATATATATATATTAGTGTAATATAACATAATATAATATAAAAATAATTTAATTATTTTTTAAATAAATTTTTAATTTATTTTATTAAATTATTTTTTATCTTATTTAATGTAAATTCAAATAAAATATTTTTTTTATTTATTTTAATTTTTAGTACTTTAATTTCAATTTCTTCCAATTCATGATTGGGTTGTTGAATTGGATTAGAAATTAATTTATTAAGATTTATTCCTTTAATTTCACATTCTAATAATTTATTAACTTCAGAAGCTTCTTTAAAATATTTTTTAACTCAATCAATTGCTTCAATTAATTTTTTATTTTCAATTTTATTAAAAATAATTTTATTAAAAAATTTTGAAATGAATAATTTATTATCTATTTTAATTAATTCTTCATTAATAATAAAAATAGGTTCAGCTCCTTTTCATTTTTGATTCCCTAATATTATTGAAGGTTTATCATGATTAAATTGTTTAATTTTAATAACTTGACAAAAAATTACCCCCATAATTTTATTGTCTTATTATTTTAATATAAATTTTTTAATATTTATTATAATAATTAACACAATTATTGGAGCTATTGGAGGTATTAATCAAACTTCTTTACGAAAATTAATATCTTTCTCTTCAATTAATAATTTAGGATGAATAATATCTGCAATTTTAATTAGAGAAAATTTATGAATTTTATATTTTTTTATTTATTCATTTATTACTATAATAATATGTTTTATATTTTATATTTATAATATTTATTTTATTAATCAATTATTTATTTTTAATATAAATTTTTTCTTAAAATTTTTTATTTTTATTAATTTTCTTTCTTTAGGAGGTTTACCTCCTTTCTTAGGATTTTTTCCTAAATGAATTATTATTAATTTTTTAATAAATATAAAATCTTACATTATTTGTTTTATTTTTATTATAATAAGATTAATTACTTTATTTTTTTATATTCGTATTGTATATTCTTGTATTTTATTTAATTATTTAAAATTAAAATGATTTAAAATATTTATTAAAAATAAATATTTTTCATTTATTTTATTTTCAAATTTAATTTCTATTATAGGATTAATTCTTAGAACCTTATATTTTATATAAGGTTTTAAGTTAAATTAAACTAATAATCTTCAAAATTATTTATAAAGAAAAATTCTTTAAGCCTTAGTAATTTTACTTACTCCTTAAAATTTGCAATCTTAAATCATTTTAATGAATATAAAGCTAAAAATTTATATTTACTTTATGAATAATAAAAGAGAATTATTCTCGTTAATAAATTTACAATTTATCGCTTATTTAACCTCAGCCATTTTATTTTTTCTTATTGCAAAAATGACTATATTCTACTAATCATAAAGATATTGGAACTTTATATTTTATTTTTGGAATTTGAGCAGGATTAATTGGAACTTCTTTAAGTTTATTAATTCGAACTGAACTAGGAACTCCAGGATCTTTAATTGGAGATGATCAAATTTATAATACTATTGTTACAGCTCATGCTTTTATTATAATTTTCTTTATAGTTATACCTATTATAATTGGAGGATTTGGAAACTGATTAGTTCCCCTTATATTAGGGGCTCCTGATATAGCTTTTCCTCGTATAAATAATATAAGATTTTGATTATTACCCCCTTCCTTAACTCTTTTAATTTCAAGAAGTATTGTTGAAAATGGAGCAGGAACTGGATGAACTGTTTATCCCCCATTATCTTCTAATATTGCTCATCAAGGAGCATCAGTAGATTTAGCAATTTTTTCTTTACATCTTGCAGGAATTTCATCAATTTTAGGAGCTATTAATTTTATTACAACTATTATTAATATACGAATTAATAATTTATCATTTGATCAAATACCATTATTTATTTGAGCTGTTGGAATTACAGCTTTACTATTATTACTTTCATTACCTGTTTTAGCCGGAGCTATTACAATATTATTAACTGATCGAAATTTAAATACTTCTTTTTTTGATCCTGCAGGTGGAGGAGATCCAATTTTATATCAACATTTATTTTGATTCTTTGGTCATCCAGAAGTTTATATTCTCATTTTACCAGGATTTGGGATAATTTCCCATATCATTAGTCAAGAAAGAGGAAAAAAAGAAACTTTTGGATGTTTAGGTATAATTTATGCAATATTAGCAATTGGATTATTAGGATTTATTGTTTGAGCTCATCATATATTTACTGTAGGAATAGATATTGATACTCGAGCTTATTTTACTTCTGCTACTATAATTATTGCAGTACCAACAGGAATTAAAATTTTTAGTTGATTAGCAACTCTTCATGGAACACAAATTAATTATAGTCCTTCTATATTATGAAGATTAGGTTTTGTATTTCTATTTACTGTAGGAGGATTAACAGGAGTAATTTTAGCAAATTCATCTATTGATATTACTTTACATGACACATATTATGTTGTAGCCCATTTTCATTATGTTCTTTCCATAGGAGCTGTATTTGCAATTTTTGGAGGTTTTATTCATTGATATCCATTATTTACTGGTCTTTCATTAAATCCTTATATACTTAAAATTCAATTTATTTCTATATTTTTAGGAGTTAATTTAACATTTTTTCCTCAACATTTTTTAGGATTAGCAGGTATACCTCGACGATATTCTGATTATCCTGATAGTTATATTTCATGAAATATAATTTCATCATTTGGTTCATATATTTCTTTATTATCAATAATAATAATAATAATAATTATTTGAGAATCTATAATTAATCAACGATTAATTTTATTTCCATTAAATATACCTTCTTCTATTGAATGATTTCAAAATTTACCACCAGCTGAACATTCATATAATGAATTACCTATTTTAAGAAATTTCTAATATGGCAGATTATATGTAATGGATTTAAACCCCATCTATAAAGGATTATCCTTTTTTTAGAAATGGCAACATGATCTAATCTTAATTTACAAAATAGTGCATCACCTTTAATAGAACAAATTATTTTTTTTCATGATCATACTTTAATTATTCTTATTATAATTACTATTTTAGTAAGATATATAATAATAACCTTATTTTTTAATAAATATATTAACCGATTTTTATTAGAAGAACAAATAATTGAAATAATTTGAACTATTTTACCAGC
>DWPF01000045.1:0-16902 GCA_018251575.1 Cecropterus bathyllus | reverse complement strand
AAGCGTTTTCTAAATAATAATACGCATATATATAATACGCATATAAATAACAATGATCAGTGATAGCCGAATAGTTGAAACTCGGCCTCTCAATCGAGGGTACCGAGGTCCGAATCCCAGGCACGCACCACTGATTTTTCTAAAATTATGTGCGTATTAGAAGTTCATTATCACTGCTTTACGGTAAAGGAAAACATCGTGAAGAAACCTACACACCTGAGAGTTCTTTAAACAAGTTCTCAAAGGTGTGTGAAGTTTACCAATTTGCACTTGGCCAGCGCGGTAGACTATGGCCTGAAACTCTTTCAATCCGAGAGAAGACCCGTGCCCAGCTGTGGGACAATAATGGGTTGACGGAATAGAAGTAGCAAACAGCGGTATATTTGATGGTACCATACAGTACCATAGACATTTATAATCAACCCAACCCTAACCTAACCATGACTCGACTACAGACGTTACTTACCCTGATGACGTTGTTACTCCTGAGGGCTAAGGTGGAACGCCTCGGATAAGTATGTATCCTTAACCACACCCTTCATACCAAAAGACAGCAGCGCCTAACACTGATGTTATTAGGCATAAATAGGTGTGGCGATGGTACTTCCGGTGGTGCATGCAAAGGGTTCTACCACGTTCAAACTACTATCTCTATCGGCTCTACTATCTTCAATTATTATTTCTAACTAAAAAAATCTCATCACCGGTCATCACCCTCATAGCCTGACCAGATTGTAGACGCCAAGATATCTCTTAAAATCATACATCTTGGACTTAGTGAGGAGATTGAATGAAGAGATGGTCAGATCACCTGTACAATGGCCTACCAAAGCATACGTGGCCCTCAATGAAGTAACAACAGAGAGATTTCCACACGCGATTGCATTAGGTTGATTAGGTAAGGTAATTACAACTCAGACTAATTAAGTAAGTTTATTATATAATTAGTCTACCTGTGTTACAAATGGTAGAACTGTTTTCCCACCAGAGACCTGCTATTTCTCATACAAGTTTTCTTCAAGTTACAAATATAAATTTTGTAAGTCATGTTTTCCTGGTAGCTCAGAATGTCGAAATATCTACAATTAAATTATCGTAGACAGTGTGGACACCACTAAAAATCAAGGAAATATTTTATTACCTTGTTATTGTTATAAATTTCTTATAATTTAGTGTTGTATTGTGTTTGGCGTCAGTGTACAATCCTGTCTTGGCATTAGCTTCTTTCTCAATTATCTCTGCATCCATTATAATGTCGCAGTTAATATTTTTAATTGTAACGATTACATGTGTACTGTACTGTCATTTTACGTCTGGCGTTCGGTTTTCACTTTATTTTATTTGAATACCGCTATCAAGCATCTGAAGTTGTGTTGAATTTAGTAATCAGTTCTCTCTTCCTGCTACGTAAAAGTTTCCAAATCGCGGGAGACAAAGTTACGCGCAGTTGGTAATTAGTCGCTCTTTTCTCTGTGTAAATGTTTCCGACGCGTGGGATACAGTGTGTTGATCTCGGTTGGCATTTAGCCCCTGTTCTCGTTTTTTAAAAGTTTCCGAAATGTGGGACGTTATGATAAAAAAGTTATCCTACTCTCATGATAATGATCCGGTGTTAGCGTTTTCAATGTTGTTCCTTACTTACTTACTTACTTACTTACTTACTTACTTACTTACTTACTTTCTTACTTACAAAGATTATGTAGATAGCTTGCTGAAGTTGATATCAGTCTCTACTGCAGTCTCTTCCGTAAAGTTTCGAAATGTTGTACTTAGACTCTTAAGACTCTTGGTTGGCAGTAAGATGCTCTTGTCGCTGCGTAAAAGTTTCCAAAGGCGATACACAATATGCTCTCAGTCGGCAGTTACTCGCCTTCTCGCTGCGTTAAAGTTTTCGAAGTCTAAAATAGTGTGTTGTTTTTGTATTTATGGCAGTTAGTTGGTTATGTCACTGTGCAAAGTTTTCTTAAGAAAGGGATACCTTGTGAATTTTTCGGTTTCAGGAGCTATCTTTGCTGCGTAAGCATTTTACTAATCGTAGGACGCAATGTTATGTTCCTGGTGTGTAGTTAGTTGTCTTTCCCTGCATGTTATATTTGAAAGCGAGGGACATTTAATGAGATGTTTATGTATCTGTTTGTTAGTCGATCATCAAAATTTACCTGCCCTTGATATTTGAAATTCTACTTGCTAATTTGATTCCAATGCTGAAGAGTGAGATTTGCATAGTGTATTGCTAAAAGTATTTGAAGCTGAACAAGATGAGACGAATTAGTAATACTAATTAAAAGATATTTGTGAAATCGAAGCAAAATAAAAATTGTTTCAACGTTTTATTTATGACGAAGTTATAAATACTTAAATGCTTGGAGTTCTGTTTTAAAAGGCAGACAGCTGATAAAGTAGGTCAAATAAAATTATCTCTTGCTAATATTAAGCTATCTATCTATAACCTCATACTAAGACGGTACCTACTTTATATATTATTTTATATTATTATAACTGTCTATCTATCTTTGCCTTTAAAAGTCCACTGCTGGACATAGGCCTCCCCTAATCGGCTCCACTTCGACCGGTCCTGAACCATCTGAATCCAGCGGTTACCCGCCATAACTGTCTACTATTTCCAATTAAAGCAGAGTTTTACAAAAACTTGCCTTAGTTTGCCTTTTTTATAAACAGTTTGCCGAAGAAAAATTTAGTGGATTAGAAACTTGGGATAAGCAAGTTAAGACAACAACCACAGTAAATCGTTTTAAACTGCTTCCGCGCGGACAACTTGCGGGCTCCGAACTTTATCAATGGCACTTGTTTTACTTAGTTATATCGTTTTTTCTTCCTTATTGTAGCCCGGTACACCATCTATATCTTCTAGTGTACAAGCTCCCAACAACTTTTTCTATCGTTCTATGTCCATTTACGTACAATGAATTCGCATTTCGTAAAGTGTTTAGGGTTTAAGTCTTCGGTTCAATTCTTAGAGGATTAAAGTCGGAAATTATCTAAGTTTAAATGATCGGCTTCAGTTTTTATTAACGAGTTTGAAGGAACCTTTAGGCGATTTAAAAACTTCCATAAAGTATGTTGGTCACTACTACGTATAATAACTAGCCATTAGTCTAAACGATTTGTTCCCGAATTTCATAATTTATTGGAAGAGCCCTAATCTTCAAGGACTAAGTGTACAAAATAATTTAAAGAAAATTTCAAATCTAGTTTTCAATACGTCTAGTGTAGACTGTCGGTAATGGATGGATAGCTGGATCAAGCTAACGGATTTCAGAATCAGACAGTGACTGATTAGTACCGAAGGCTAAAGGAGCAGAATATTGATGGTGAGAGCGAAGATAAGTGCAATCTCAAATAAGAGTTTATCCTAAGTCCTCTTTAGTTTTCAAATAGTATTAAAACGAGGTATTACAATACTGTACGGCTGTTAAAGTTTTAATGTTTTAATTATGTTTTAATAGATATTAATTTACTAATTTTAGAAATGCGGCAGTTTGTGACCATCCTACCTACCTATCAGCCTTTTAAGGTCCACTGCTGGACATAGGCCTCCCCTAAACTAGAGGGCTTTTGCCAATAGTCACCGCGCCTGGCATGCGTGTTGGCGACCGCAGTAGGTGGTAAGGTTACACAGTTAGATGCTGCTGCCCATCTCCTGGATTATTCGTCCCTTAGTCGCCGTACGACATCCACGGTAAGAGGGGAGTGGTGCTATTCAACACCGACACCACACGGCCAACCGACACCACACGGCCATTTAATTGTGCTAAGTATGATAATAATTCAATTTACCTGATATCAAGACGAGTATGTTTATGTGACACTCCATTTTAGTACACTTGCAAACGTTGCTACTAACTATTGGTTAATTGTGTCCCATTAACATTGTTTTATAGTTAAACTACCTACATGCATAAGTGCTGGATTATCATAATTGTCACGATAAGGAATCGAAGTTAAGATTATTTCATGGATTATTAGGTCACTGTTATCAAAATTTAATTTTCTAATGCGTTACTTGTTGGTTAATATTATAGGTGTACAAGTACTCGCTCAGACGTTTTGAGGTTTTATGTGCATAAAATTTGAAACAACGTAATAATCCCTTAAAATTTAATTGACCGCGAAATAATTTAATTATGCATTATTGCAAAATTATGCACCTTTTTATATGTATCCCTTTTTAACTTAAACTAAGTATAAAACGAGAATAATAATGTGAAGTGATATGTGATGATGGATCCACTGGAGTTGAACCATGAGTCACGAAGGGATCAGGAATGTTTTGAAGCTGCATAACCGTATTTGAAATTATAGGAAATCCGGAATAAAAATCTATCCGTAACTGTAACCGAATCCGTTATAAAAAAATTGGTTAATTTAAGATAGGTGCGGAACCAAAATGAGAAATGTTTGTTTCGTAAATAACACTTCAAATTGATTAGGTAGCTATAATAATAGCTGACATGACTGATTGTAATATTAAATGATAATATAGAAATATTACCAAATGATTACCTATTTGTATTTAACTTTTAACATTCCTTAAAAGTCTTTTATCCGTATCCGAAACTAACGGATAATCCGGAATAATTACATATCCGAATCCGGTAAACATTTCTATATCCGTATCGGTATCCAGATATGAAATTTTATATCCATTATATCCCTGGAATTAATCACCTTTATTTTTTGCGTAGGTATTATTCACGTAATGCTTCTTATTTCATAACCTGCTTTTTCAAGTGTTGGTGTTAAACACTTAGGGCGTTTGAATAACTTGAAAATAAGGGTCTATGAATTAATTAATTTACTAATAATGTCTTGTCTTAGCCTTGTCATATGAAAAATATGCAAGCGATAACTGTTATTACTTATCACCCGAACAGAGTACAAATTTAAACTTTGTGTGTAGTGTTGTAGATTGATAAGGTATGTCTTTTCATATGTAACGTATGTTGTATCCATACGTGTTTTTTAATTTCTTTATTATTTAATTTAAAATAATTTAAATTACCGCCGATGTTTCGCGTTGCATGCAATTGCATGGATCGTTGCCTCTCAAACTTTGCTGGTCAAAACCGTTGACAAGCACTTATGATAGATTAATCTATCCACTAGGGGTTGGGAATTTCCGCCAATTTCAAAGTCCCGGGACAAAAGACAATCAATGTCCCGGGAACTTACCGGGATTTCAAGAATTTAAAGAAAAAAATGTATTTTTCATTAAATGGGATAAGTCTGTAACGAATAATTTTAATTGGGTTAATTTCTGGTGAAACGCATTAAAATGCAATTCTTTGTAATAATCAACATTTATTAAAGAGAAAATTAAGGCCTAATAACTTTCACGTTAATTTCAGTCTTAATAATTACTTTGTTTATTACACTTAATTACACATTTCTATTTCTTTTTTGTCAAAAATCATAGTCGTTTCATAACTTTACATTAGATACTACAATTATTATCTAGTAATTGTAGTATCTAATCTTTGGTCATAATCAGAACATTGTAAATTCTAATAATCACAAATTTGGTTCATAATTACATAATCAAAATATAAATAACAAAACTTATAAATCAATCTTTTAAATAATCAAATAACGCATTAATTCTGCTTCTATCTAATCTATTTCTGATTTTTGTAATAATACCACCGGAAAACACTCATTTTCAAAAGATGTTTGTTTAATTCCATTTAAAGAATTATACAGTAGTTACAATGTTTTTGTATATTTTTCGGTTGCTTTAAACAAGTAAAAGTTCTTTTTTAAAGTTGTTTTTATCTTTTTCTGCAGAATCTTAAATAATTTGAAAATAAAAATGATTACATAACAATTTCGACAATTTTGTCTTGTCTCGAGCGTCGATTCGAAAGTCCCGGGACTAGAGACAACTAAAACTATGAAAAGTCCCGAGATTTTGAAACACGAGACTTCTTGGGACCCAAACCAAACCCTACTATCTACTCTACATTTAGTTCGTTTTTGTTTCCAGGCTCTATATCAAGACAAAGTCTTCTGCACTATTTATATAGTAGAGCTATGCTTGCCATTACTTTGACTCTTTATATGTTATGTATTGTGCGCTTACGTCGTTTGGCTTACGAAGAAATTTGCTTTAAACTCTTTTTCCAATTCGTAATTTACCCGTAACCAGTGCCTATAGTCTAGCTTTCAGGATACATATTGAAACAACGTAAGTATGCGGAAACATATATTTTTGGTTGTTATACTCTTTATTCAGTACGGCCACGCAGATCTCGTTTCTAACGCATAAATGCCTCTTCTGGAACAAAAATACATCTTTATATTAAAAAATACCTACAGTCGAACATAGGATCTTCTCCTTTTGCTTAGTCCAAAAAAAAAAGTTAATTAAAACGTTCTATAAAAGGCACAAAATTATATGTTATATGGGATTACTTAAATTAATATCAAAGATTAAACATAGAAAAAAATGCTGACGTGTACATAAAAAATAATAAGTTTAATCTTTCCGCGTTGCTGATACCGCGATAAAAATAATTAGTAACAACATTTATCATAAAATAATTAAAGGAAAGTCCTATGATGCGTAATTACGAAAATTTATAAGTGTGACGCCGATGATATGTTTGGGTTGAATAGCAGGAAAGTAGATATGTATATTATGGCATTATTTTGAAGGTGGTAGAACCCTTTGTGGTTTGACTCCAGAGGCATCAAAACCGCAACTATTTCTATTAACAGCATTGTTAAGTGCTGCTGTGTTCTGGTCTGAAGGGTGTTGAAAAGGACACATACTTTATCAATGCGTTCTCATTTTGTCCTCATAAGTAGCAGCGCATTTGTGGCCAACCTCAGGTAAGACTCTGATCTTATCTAGAAGTCCAAGGGCGGATGTGGCTATTTATATATAAGTGATATAAGCAGACGTTTGCAGCAATTCCATATTGTGAAAAATACATCTATTAATACTACACGATTCAAATCTTTTCTAATTTATGTTACATCATGGACGACAGTAAAAAATAAGATCAGACGGGTTCTTTACTCGTTTGCTGTTTTCATTGAAATTGATGTTAAGTAATTTGTTAAAGCTATGAACCATCAGAGAAGATTCCGATGCTAATAAATAAGAACTTACCCTTGTTTGGTAAGTATACCGTTGCCCATGTGAAGGGTTCTGCCAGAGCAGCGGTTGTTGTTTAGAGCTTGTGTAAGTCCATTGCATTCAGTGCCAACAAAATGATTAGTTCGCACACTTGATGCAAAGAGACCATGTGCGCGGCTGTGAGAGCATTGGTTACTGTCACAGCCTGGCTGGTTCCGACCACGATTTGGATAGAAGTCAGCGTGTCCGATCGCATCAAGTATTCCCATTACCCCGACGTCAGTGTGGATGACCTCGACGTACCGCCCCGCGGCAGTATTCAGGGCCTCTCGGTTGGCGTTCCAAAAAGGACCAGCTGGGTCAAGACCTGGAATTAAGCAAAATTTTTGGAAGTTACATTAGTGTCTGAAGTATTGAAGCAAAATATAAATGAATATAAGTACTACAGTATGGAACCTTTCATGAGAAATTGAGAGTAAGATTTACTTTCGTCTTTTTCCTGGCTTCTAATCATTAACTTAAGTGATATAGCTGTTACAAAATAATTATGATTTGATTTGACGAAAATATACATCGTAAAAAAACTATGTGCCTTTTTTGGGTACTTTTGTGCACCCATGTCCAGCGATGGGAAGTAGGTAATAAGTTTAATAGTTTAGGCTCGATGATGGTTAGTCAAAAGTAGTTCTTTCGTTTTAATTTTTCACACATAAATGGTTAAAATATACGTACCTATCACCAAAAACACTAATGTTCTAGAAATTGGTAAATCGTAATGCTATAGCATGCTCTAGGTACGCGATACCCAAGGCCTGTTACTTTGACATAAATATCATGAAATTTCTATATGCGACGCCTGAAAAGCAATTGGTAATATTTTTTAATTAAGGTTTTTGAACTGTTATTAGAGTTCGGAAATGTTAAATATTTATTTCTTTAATATTTAATGTACTAACCTGTTACTCTTATTGGTCTTCCACCGGTTACCCGACCAGCAACGCCTACAGCATGTGCTCCAAGACTAAATCCAACGAAGTGAACGTTGTCCCAATTACCACCCGCAGTGTTGATGAGCCATACTACAAAGTTTCCAATAAATTGACCGACACTAGGAACACCAGCAGCCGCTGTGACGTATGTTCCACTTGCGAGAGCGCTCCAATCAACTACGATGACGTTGACATCCGATACCTCAAGGAAAGCTGAAGTTATCCTTGTATTCAGGACGGAGTTACCGGACCCATTCCATCCATGAACTATAACTTTCAACGGCCTCCGTGCTGAGTAGTTTGAGTTCTTAATTGAATTGGCATTACCGTATGTGATAATCTGTGGGTTTTTAGGATTGGACCTGAAAATTACATACATATTAAAGAGAAAAAGTAGCAAAACTTCGTTTTTCAAAATTGTATAGCAATCTTAACGTCTGTTACGTAAAAAGCAACATAGTAGACAAAATAAAGACACCTTGTAAAGAGCCAGTACTGATTGTTGGCGCCATTCCTAGATGCCAGTAGATCAGTGTCTACGGGTTTTTGTAGGTCTTCTAAGTGCATAACACCTTCTTCGTCACTCATCCATATATAACGGGATGATCCCTCTACATAATGGCTGTTATCCCCAGGTACCAACGGGATTGCGTGGGTGGCGCATACTGAAGCAAAAGAAAATATCAGGGAGAAAAATGAAAAGTGACAATTCTGATTTCGCGATGCTGTATTTATTGAAATTTAAATTATGGACCACGAATACTACGTCAAACAACTCGCAGGTGGTAGAACTCTTTGTGGTTCGACTCCGGAAGCACCACTGCCACACCTATTTACGCCTAAGAACAGCAGTGTTATGCGCTGTCCTCAGGGGTATCAACGAATCTGTGGCTAACCTTAGAGACTTTGATCTTACCTAGGGTTGATTATACAGTTGATTATACAGATGTCCATTGAGGGCAGTAGCCACTGGACTGCATGCTCGTTTGCTACTTCTATACTATAAAAAAAAAAACAATCGTAAGGATACTAGATATATATATATATATATGATAGACGAAAATATTGCCAAAAAAAGTAACAGCTATACAATATGTTTCATTTTTTCAGTGGCAGAAGAAATGAGAGCGCCCAGTTGTTAAGTCCGTCCATGGTTCAAGTTCAGTCAAGTCCAAGTTCATCCATAGCTTTAAAGTTAATACCCATAAATTGATCAGAGATGAGTTGCTGCCACTAAGGACTAAGTTTTACGTTTTAAAATTTTATTCTAACACTGATGACATCATCGACTTTCCTAGTATGGGTTCTCACTTCATAGAAATTAAAGTAAGCGTAGCTACTAAGCGTGCTACCTACAAGATAGAGTCCATAATCAGCATAGAAAATTTTCAAATAATTACTGAAGGAATAGAGACAGAAACAATATTAATATTTATTAGTATGTATGATGGACTAGTATAGGCTGATAGATAGTTAGGTGATGTAAATAAATATTTAAGGTTGTTATTTTGGATAGATTTGTCTACATTACTTACTTGCTGCATAACTTGCCAGAAATATGAGCTTCATGTCGACCGCTTAATCCATTATGTAGTCTGACTTATAAACTATTTATTATCTACTAAATATTTGTTGATTAAATTTGCTAATCCACATTAATATTATAAATTTTGATAAGTGAGGACATTCTTAATCCCGTAGAAGTCACGACGTCTCACGTGCCTTTCACACCTCCATGTAGTTCGTGATTTAATATCACGTTCTTATGTATGTAATTAAAATTACATATTCATACAAGGTGGCGCTAAAGTAATTACCCCATCAAAATGTCGGTTCTACTTTGACATTGTTTCGATTTTTCTGCGTAATAATTCGTCGGTTGTGTTGGTGCAGTGTGAATATAGACAAATATTTCCCAGTCGTCCGACACCAACTAGGTAATGCATCGATTTATAGCTGCTCGCCTAAAATATAGCACAACACGAAATGCTGTCAAGTCTGGGCGGCTCCGGACAGACGCTCTGTTGGGAATATCGTCCAGGCGACATGCCACGCAATTGGGCGTCAATCGGCGGACTTTACGGAGAATTTTGGTGAAAGACTTGAAGATGTTCCTTACATAGTGCATACAGCGTGCATCGGCTGCAAGCCGTGGACGGCCTGAATCTCGACCACGAGGAACACAACTATTCATCGAAAATCATCATGAGTGACCAAGCCCATTTCCATCTCTTTGGATACGTAAATAAACAGAATTATCGCTTTTGGGGCACCAAAAATCCGAGCATAGTACGCGAAGAACCATTACACCCTCTCAAAGTTACTGTATGGTGTTGTGTTTACGCTGGAGGCTTTATCGGGCATCATTAATTCTGAGAACTGCATTTCCGGGTCACCTAATCTATCTGTTAGTGATTTGCATTGGCCGATAAGGTCAAAGGCATAATGCAAGGTGGCTTTTCTTGAAGTCATGAGTCTATCAATGCAGGAATCTATCACCGGAAATTTTGCCTTAAATCGGGCCCGTTTTAAATTCTTGCGACGGCACTTGACCGATGTAAATATATGTGCACTAACTCGAACTGTGCATTAACTCAAACAATACGCAACAACAATTTTTAATAACACCCGTACCGTAACATTCGGCGTATAAGCATATTTATTTTCGTAAATTGTCATATGCTAACTGTAATTTTCCGGCGACATATTCATAGTGTTTAATACAAGCTTCTGTTAGTCTAGGTTTTACTTGTCCACGTCCTTCTTGCCATTATTGTCAAAAAGTGCAAACAATACACGTTTAAGTTTTTAAGTTTTATACATATTTATTTTAATTATATGGGATTTACATAATGTATAATCTTTTTTTTGCACTAATCTAGCGTTATGACATTATCGTTATCGGCAACGGATCTGCGCCTAACGTCCGGCAGAACTCTTATCTGATTCGATTACTCGAATCTGATTATATGTTGATGTTAATCAGCGGCACGCTCAGGTGGACTGCAGGCACGCTTATTGCTTCAATTAGATGATATCGCGAAAGTCTAATGTTAAAAGCAAAAGGAATTAACCTCGCAATGGGGGATTAAATAAAATATACGTATATTGACTTAATTATTTATTACTTAATTATATCGACTTAGTATTTTTAGACACTATAGAATATTTTATTTTTAGTAAGGCCAACTGCTGCCTGTCGTCAAGCCGTAAATGCCACTCCTGTAACAAAAAAAAAAATCAATGAAGTTTATTGTTTACGGATGTTTCCGAGTAATGTAGGCACTAAAACTCAGAACAAAAGTAAATTTTATAGGCTTAACTTCATCCTCTTTATCATTGGTTCATTATATACATGACCCACAATTATATACATGACGCATTTTTTTGAAATGCGAAAGATTTAAACATGTTATTACTTTGAACGAGGTTTATTACATTTCACAACCCTTTGAGCACAAGTATAATAATTTAAGTAAAGGTACTCTTCACTTGGTAAGATTTGAGTCGTAGTATCCAATTGCGGTTCTAAGACACTACATATAATCAACACAAGGTTGAAATCAACACCAACCCCTACAGGGAAACAAATGCGAAAAATATTTGATGAAAATTCATGGTGATTAAATTGGTATAATTAACAACGACATGGCAATTTTAGCGGATACGTTTTATGGTACAAAGTAAATGTTCCTTACCCTGTTTTGCTTAAGTCACTGTTGCCCATGTCGAAGGCATCTCCAGTGCATTGGACGTTGTTAGCTTCATCAATATCGGCGCATAGGCGACCTGTTAGGTGGTTAGTGAGTACACTTGACGCAAAGAGCTCTGGCGCACGTCCATGAGAGCAAGTGCTGATCCAACAGCCGGGTTGAGGATTCCTGCCGCCGTTAGGGTAGAAGTTCGCGAGGGCAATAGGATCAAAGATGCCGAGCACGCCACCGTCTGTGTGGATGGCCTCGACGTACTGCCCGTCGTCACTTTGCAGTGCATTGGAGTTGCCGCCCCATTGTGGGCCAGCAGGGTCCATTCCTAATGGAGAGAGTTAATTATTTTTACAGCACCTAAGATTTACACTTAACATCAAAATTTTATGAAATAGAAAAATTAAATAATTAGTCAATAAACCAGAAGAGGGCAGAATAAAGACAGTTCCTAAATTGAAAACGCAGAAAGTAAACAACTTCGCCAGAAGATGTATCTGTTTTGGTTTGTTTTTAGATCATCTTCAGTTCCCTTCGATGATATCGGCGAGTAAAAAGTAGGAATGGTTTATTGTAAGTAAGAAAGCAAGTGAAGTAAAAATATTGTAACAAGTGAATCTTAATATTATGTAAACTAACTTTTGTCCGCTTCGCCAAAGTACCTATCCATTGTTAAATATCATCAAAAATTTCGGTAGTTATTTGCATTTAGTATAAGTTAAAAGTATTATATTAAGTAAGATTATTATCTCGAAGTTTTTAAAAAGCCACATGGAAGAACTATTTAAAATTACTTGCTTACCTGTAATACGCCTTGGAAGTCCTCCGGTAGTACGCCCTGCATTACCCACCACATGTGCTCCCAGACTGTGCCCAGTCAAGTGTACGTTATTCCAGTCTCCTCCCGTGGTGTCAATTAGCCATACGAGGAAGTTGCCAAGGTACTGGCCAACACTGGGAACGCTCCATACCGCGATGGTGTACAAGCTATTGGCGGCCTCATTCCAATCCAAGACGATGACGTTAGCGTCTTCAACGGCAAGATATGCGGCAGTAATAAGAGGATTCAAGTCTGAGTTGCCATTGTTGTTCCATCCGTGCACTATGACCATCAAAGGATTAGTGGCTACGTAATTAGAGTTCAAAATGCTGTCCTCGTCTCCATGGGTGATAACTTGAGGAGTGTCAGGATTTAGCCTGGAAGAAAAATATTACCATTTAGAAAACAGACAACTTATTTTCATTTATTCACAATATTTAAGTACGAAGGACAAACCTAGTATACAGCCAATATTGATTGTTTGCTCCGTTCCTCGTGCTCAATAACTCTTCATCGACTGGCGCCTGAAGATCTACAAGATGCGGCTTGCCACTGCCATCAGGCATCCAAATATAGCGACTTTCGCCTTCAATATAGTGGCTGTTGTCTCCTGGCACCAGGGGAATGGCGTTGCCATAACAAACTAAAAAAAAAATGTAAAACAATATATTCAACACAGCTATGGACACAAAGTTTTTTACGGAGGGAGCTGCTATTCATTTAGAAAATAATTTCTGAAACTTACTGTACCTGTTATTTATGGCGTAAATTTAAAATGAAAAAATATATATGTATATATACATCTTTAGGTACACAAAGGCATTCAGAATAATCAGAAATCATTACGGTTTTTTCGAGTATGGAATAGGATGGAAATGAGATGGGAGGAAAATGGTCGTTATCAATCCACCTTTTTTGTTATTTACATGTCTGCTTATAAAAAAATATTTTAACTCATAAATGTATTATTAGTAGTAGTAGTAGTAGAAGTACCAAGCGGGCATGAAATCTATGTGGTAAGTGAGCGTATGTCTTGAGTCGTATTAGATCAAGAGAAATACCCTTGATTAGTTACTTTTTGTAAAAAAATAATATAACCAAAATGTACTCACTTCCTACAAGAGGAATTAAAACAATAAGGACTTTCATGGCTGTATATGATAATAGCTATAACTTTTCAGGTAACATACGTGATATTTATAATAATGTTTTATCTCGTATTATAGATTCTTTTTCCAGATTAAGTTTGTTATAAGATTTATCTATTTAAATATCTAGAATTTTGTAAGAACTACAGATAGTACCGATATATCTTTGATTAAATTTGGCTTATTCAATTTTTATTTTTATTATTTATAATCATGAAGGTATAATTGTATTTTATTCAAAAATGTTTTGCACAATTAGGAATGAGAAGAAAAAAAAAATAGAGAATATGATAGGAGCAGTGTAGGTATTCATGGTCATTACAGTCTCGACATGATTTTCTTTCGTTATTTTATTGCAATTTTTGAGAGCTTTTATATAATATTGTTATTTAACTTATTATTTAACTTCCAACAGTAGGTGCGCTCCGAGATACGAGACCGTTTTGACAACAACAATATGAGCATCTTCTTGTACAAATCCGCTTTTAAGTATCATCTTATTGAAGTGTATACAAGTCTTATTGAAGTGTTTCATCAGTAACCTTGGCCAACATGGTAGAATCAACGTTATACTCTGCTTCACAAGGTATAGGTATTTTCATTGCGGCTAGCACTTTGTATGGTGGCAGTTTGATTTTGTTGTGTGACCCTATTTATTGTATGTGTGGGTGCTTCGTTCAACACAAACATTGCTCTCCTTGCTGTGACAGGAGCGCCGGTCGTCACTACCCTGGTCACTTGTGCCGCCGAGTTTGACACAGCCACCACAGCACCCACCTTCTCCTGGACTTGTGGGGTTTTGTGGGACATCACTGTTAGTGTTGTTTCTGGAGACACCTGAAAGACAATACCAATTTTTACGTTTGTGTATCTTCAGGTATGAAGTTAATATAAGATATCATACTTAGGTGATGTCATATTCAGAGATTTGAGTTGTAAAAACATTATATACCATATAATGTTTTTGATGGTTGAGAGTTGATGATGGTTTTGATGTCTTTACTATGTTTTTATTTAATTTATTAATTATTCATAATGTTACATTCGGAATAAAATGCTTATTTTATACAATAGAATGCTTATTTCAAAATAAAATTTCTTCCAATTCCTCTGAAGTCATATTGTATATTTTTATGTAACTTTAACAAGTTTCAGTCAGCTTTTTTTGCCTTTAATGACTTTTTTTTTACGAAAATTTGTATGTCATATTTATAAATGTCGAAAAATTAAATTAATTTTATACATAACATTTTATTATTGAGTCTCAAATTTTCAAATTTTGTAAGAAAGAACTACAATAACAAGACAAAGGTTCCCAATAAGAAAACTGACATCACAACTCCCACAAACTGAAACATTAAACAATATAAAAAAGTTTACGTACACTTACAGTATTTCCGAGCGTATAGCTCATGCTGCTGGGTGTCTCCACTTCACCCTTCGTGAGGTCCGCACTACTCGTAAAACCCCACGAGTAACCGAAGCCCGAAACATTGCTCGGCGTCGGCATACACATGTTTACCGTTTGTGTATCACCACTACATCAAAAATAAACCGACCAACATAAACCCTATCTCGATAGTAAACACAACTCCTCATGACAGCTTAGCCATTATGGGGCATGTACCTACGCTTTCACAACCACACACACACTATCAATCAAAACACCGAAACCACCGTATCACCTGCACTTAAACATTATTGCGTAATACAAACATCATCCCCCAACAATGTCGATCGAATTAACACCAAAACCTAACAAATTGGACTAATCAACTCCACGAAAAAGGCGGCATAGGACGCTACAGTGTACATTGACACGCACTAATTCTAAGACAACCGGCATATTCTACTAACTCCTTTGCTGACATTTAGAATGTATACAGTCATTAGTTATGAATATATAATATAAAATTGAAATTCAACTATCACACGAGATGATTTAATGAAAACAATAATTTTAGCGCACACACAAAAAACCGAACGCCATTTTATTGTTTATGGTCAATTACGTTTTTTTAAAACTCACTTAAGTCAACTTACGCATGAGAACGTTAATTTAAAGCCAATTAAATAGAGAGAAAAAAGATTTATATATACAACAAAGTTTTAAAATAATTATTAAGTAGAAACTTACAAAGTAACATTTAAAAAAATCATTTTTCAAAGTGATGATAAATAAAATAAATTTTCAATTATTCGAAATCCATAGAGCAATAATCAGAATTACGTTTCATTACAGGACTGTAAAAATTTTAAAACAAGTAAAACATTATCGAAGTTAAGGAAAATATCGCCTCGTTTCAAATACATAGTTTACATTTTCGTTATCTTATCCTATCGGTGACAGTTAGTTAATGTCAGAAAATACGATTCTAAGAGGAGAATATTACCTTCTCGATGAATTGAATATATTTCGATTGATATTCATTAAAGCTGATACTAAATCGGCTGAAATACTTATTGATAATAGAATATAGTAAACAATAGCCATGAATCCCATGTCAATGGACAGAGATGAACCTTCGTCTTTGTTGTCGATATCAAACCATTCTCTGGAGCAGTTCGTGTTGTTGGCCAAAGGTGCGAAGGGGTTCGCTTGTGCTGAGCTTATCAAGCAAGTTCTAGAAGCGCCGGGGGTCCACGTATTCGGTGAGCTGCTAGAAGTGCCGAACATACAAGAGGTTAGGTTATTTTATATATGCAACTTTTTGATATTAATATATGAAAGATTTGTGTTAATATATTTTGCATTACGATACATAGTGAAACGACTACATCATAAAACTTACTTATTGTGATATTAGTTTAATGACTGACTATTTATGCACATCTAACTTTATTAAGAGAATTTCTCTCTATATTGCACCTAATATAAAAGGCAGTGGCGTAACTACAGGCTAGTCGGCAAAATGCCACGGGCCACGGGAGAATCCCAACTCCATACATCCAATAATCCACGAATTAATTTGCATTTGGATGAATTTGCCACGGGCATTGAACGGTATAGTTATGCCACTGATAAAAGGTTGTCTAAAAATATTATATTAGAAAAATACACATACATACTTTATATAATGACACCCATTAATATAAACTATAGCAAATCAAACCCCCAAAACAAAAATCTTGCATCTAT